>JAEMWC010000013.1:2442500-2485000 GCA_016490735.1 Pachyseris speciosa | reverse complement strand
TTAAAGGAGCACAGTCACGCACTTTGGATAAAGTCAAAAATGTGTTTGGAACAGTAAAATGCCGCAAAGATTTTGCAGTTTTCCTGCAAAGCACAATGCGTGTCTATTGCCACCGATGACAAGGAGGAAATGGATTACAACTCGAAAAAGTTAAGTTAACGGTTTTCAAGTTTTGCTATTGTGCTTGGAAAAATCGCACTCAGTAAAATATTGCTAGTTTCTTTTCTTCCAAGAAATGATTTGAAATCAACCATTTCGTGTTACTTGGCCTATTCATGTATTAGAAAAAGTACTTCTTCATAAAATCTGAACAAACTTATAAAGTGACAGTACCCATTTAAGAAGATGTCGATGTAAGGCACGGAATTTCTGGTCATCTTTTACTGTTATCATAACTAAAGATTCGTAATAAAACAAAATGCCTCGGCTTGGCGGTTCGTATTATCATTCTCTAAAACTGTCCATTGACCAACTCCAACTCTACATTATGTTCACTTCATATCTACCTAGACTTTATTTTGGAATTCCATTTAAATCGTCGGTTAGTTCAAGGGCTGTCAAAACAATGTCGCTATCTTCATGCTCGTCGCTCTCAACTAAGAGATCGGGATCAGGGTCGCTAGTGCTTTTCGCTTTCTTGGATTCTGGAGAATTCACTCTCCCACCTACAGAGCCGTCCGAAGACCTATTCCTTCTTTTGGTGACGTATTTTAACAGGGATTCCGCCATCAGCTTTGAAAAAAAAAAACAAGCTATGGTACGAGAAGAGAAACGAAGGTTCTTCACGCCGCCATGCCTCGACCCCTTGACAATCTAAAGATAAACCACAGTCTTATTGAGAAGAATCTAGACGACGCAAATCAGGCATTAGATAAGAAGATCCAAAACCTACATGGAAAAGTTGCTGATTTACAAGACAAGGAGAGGAAAACTAACCAGGTTTTAGAAGACCTCAACACGAAAGATTTATACTTAGAAGCCTACTCGAGGCGTGAGAATATAAAATTTAATAACATTGCCGAATCACCTTCACCGAGAAATGGAGTAGAAGACACAGAAGAAGTGCTTAAAACCTTCCTGGATCAGCAGCTAGGTTACCGGGACGCAAGATCTGTAGAAATTCAACGAGTTCACCGACTGGGGAAGAGGAAAGAAGATGGGGGAGCGCGACCAATTCTCGCAAGAGTCCTGCGCTACATTGACTGCGAGCAAATACTCGCTCTGGGCTCTCGTCTCAGAGGTACTAACTTTCAGATGTTTAGGGACCTTCCTCAAGAATTGGTCACAAGAAGAAGCAGACAAATGGACACCTTTAAGAAGGCCAAAAGGAACAGCATACCCGTATCCTTTAGCAAGTCAAAACCTGACAAACTTTTTATAAGGGGTAAATTCTGGCCAGTGGGCCAGGTACTGGACATATAATCAGGGAGCAAAAACCCTTGTAACCATTTATCCTATTGGTCTTCTCTGTACTACCTTCGATTGCAAACATTTCGCTTCTGCTATTTGTTTGTTTGTTTTTTTTTTTCTCGCCATCTCATAACTGAGAGATTTTAAAAAAACCGCGGTACCGAAAGCTCATCTTAGTTAGACCACTTTCAAAATTTTCCTTGCTGTTGCTGTTGTTGTTAGTGAAGTTATTTATTTTTTTCTGCCACTAATGCTATTCGTTTTGTCTGTATTCTATGTGTCCTGCCTTAGTTTTTTTCTTTTTTCTCTTACGCAGTATTTTGTTAGTATTTATTTTCTGGAGCAATCATAATTTCTGCATGTTATTTAATTTTTTATATGCTAATGTGAAACGATGGATCTTAAAATCGCCTCGCTAAACGTCAGGGGAATTGGAAATAACACCAAAAGAAAGGAGGTCTTTAATTGGTTGAGATCTAAAAATTTTCAATATACATGTTGAAATAAGTCCATTGTTCCAAAATACCACAGACATATGGAAGTGTGAATGGGGCTACAAAGCGCTCTTCAGCTGCGGATCGAGCAACAAAACAGGGGTCAGTATTCTCTTCAACAATAATTTTAATTTAGACATTATTAAATTTCTCCTAGACCCTAATGGTCGGTTTATCATTTGCGATATCGAAGCAGACGGCAAATTATTGACCTTGGCTAGTATCTACGCTCCTAATAAGGATGATCCCGATTTCTTTAGCGCCTTCTTCGATCACCTTTCTGATTTCAAATGCGATGAAGTTATTATCCGCGATGACTTCAATTTAGTATTAGATATTGAAAAAGACAAAGAGAACGGAATTGCCAGAACTCACCATAACGCTTTGAGAGTGATACAAGATGCGGCGGAAGATCTGGAGTTATGCCATGTTTGGAGAATCTTTAATCCAGAAAACAAAAGGTTTACCTGGCGACAGAGACAGCCAGATGTTCAATGCGGACTTGATTTTTTCCTAGTAAGCCAGACTTCGTTGTGTAACTGTACTCAAACAGATATCATTCCAGGTTTCAAAAGTGATCTCTCTATGATAACGCTTAACCTATCCTTACACTCTAACCCAAGGGGAAACGGATTCTGGAAGTTAAACACATCCCTCCTTGCCGACACTATTTTTATTGAAAAAAATAAAGGCAACGATACAAAAGACGGCTAGCGAATACAAAGAGGACAACCTCGTCAACCCCTTGCTGCTATGGGACATGATAAAATTGAAAGTGCGTCAAGAATCAATCTCTTACTCAGCGTCCTTAAAAAGAGCGCAAATAAAGAAAGAAGACGAGTTGGAAAAAGAAATCGCAGCTTTAGAGAAACAGCTAGATAGCGCAGTCTGCTGTGATTCCTCGTACCAAATTGCAACTGAGAGAATTAAGGTCTTAAAAGAGGAACTCGAAAAATTTTTTGAATACCGAACTAAAGGAGCTATTCTTCGGTCAAAGTCAAAGTGGTATAATGAAGGTGAAAAGAACACTAAATACTTCCGTAGTCTTGAAAAGCGACACTATTAACAAGGCACAATAAGCCAATTAAAACTCTGACAAGGACATTTCAGCCGAATGCGAATCTTTCTATGAAGACCTCTATGCCTCGAAAATAGAAAACTCCCCCAGTTTTAATTTTCTCCCGCAAACAAATCAAACTTTTCTAAGCCCTGAGGATCAACAGGCGTGCGACGGTATCTTAACCGAAACAGAATGCGTAGAAGCCTTAAAGTCTATGCATTCGGGTAAAACGCCCGGCACAGACAGCCTTCCAGCTGAATTTTACAAATTGTTTTGGAATGATATCTCAACCTACCTTCTTTCTGCTCTTAACTTTGCGTACGAGTCGGGTTGCTTATCTATCACCCAAAGACGTGGAATCATTAAACTTATTCCAAAAAAAAAAAAAACAGAGCCTTTTTATGTAAAAAATTGGCGTCCTATAACCCTCCTCAACACGGATTATAAAATCGCAGCAAAAGCTATTGCAAATCGTATTAAGTCCGTGCTTCCAAGGCTTATAAACAACGATCAGACAGGTTTTATTAAAGGACGGTTCATCGGCGAAAATATACGACTTATTGATGGCATCATCCAATATGCTGCACAGCATAATATCCCAGGTCTACTACTCTTCATAGATTTTGAAAAAGCTTTCGATTCACTTGAATGGCCTTTCATTTTTCATACTCTACGCTTCTTTGGCTTTGGTCGATCAACTATTAATTGGGTAAGGACTTTTTATTGCAGAATTGAAAGCTGTATTCTCAACAATGGCTGGTCAAGCAAATTTTTCCATCCTCAAAGATGTGTTAGGCAAGGCTGCCCCCATTCACCATATTTATTTATTCTGGCAGCGGAGATACTGGCCAAGTCAATCCGAAACAGTAGGAGTATAATGGGTTTCTCTCTAGACAACAATGAAATTAAGATAAGTCAATATGCTGATGATACTACTCTTATCTTAAACGGGTCTAAGGACTCCCTTGTTTCAGCCCTGCAATTATTAGATGATTTCGGTAAGATATCCGGCCTCAGGCTCAATGATAGCAAAACGGAAGCTCTTTGGATTGGCTCTAAGACTGGTCATGAGAAAATCCTCGTGCCAGGAAAGAACTTCAAATGGCCAAGATGCAAGGTCAAAACGCTAGGCTTATGGCTTTCAACTGATCCAGATCTGGCGATAACCTTGAACTATAAAGAAAAAATTGAAAAAATTAGGAATTTATTAAGCTGCTGGAAATACCGGAGGCTCACACTGCTAGGGAAAATTATCGTGCTAAAATCGCTAGCCGCATCACTGATCGTTTACCTACTTGCCTCGTTGCGCTCAAACCATTGTGCTCTAAAAGAAATAAACGACATGTTTAATCAGTTCCTATGGAATAGAAAAGGCGACAAAATAAAGAGGAAAGTCATGATTAACGAACCCCGAAATGGCGGTCTAAAAATGATTGATCTCTTTTCTTTCAATAAATCTCTCAAGACAACGTGGATAAAAAAGTACTTGGACACAACTAACAACGGGAAATGGAAACTCCTGTTTGATATGGAACTTAAGAAGTATGGAGGCGAAAGTTTTTTCCACTGTAACCTAAATGTCAGGGATACAAAGGAAATGACCAGGGTCACCGACCCTTTCCTTAAGGAAATATTAGAATATTGGGCCGAAATAAACTTTGAGCGCCAAATATCTTCTGAAATCAGTTTTGGAGAACAGGCATTATGGTTCAATTCACTACTGAGAATAGAAAATAAGCCAGTTTTCTTTAAGGATTGGTTTGAAAATGGGATAACTAAAGTAAAACACCTTCAAACAACAGGAAACAATGGATTTCTGACTCTGAATGCTTTTTTCGCAAAACATGACCTAAAAGTACGCCCTCTTGGTTTTTACGGTCTCTTGTCAGCTATAAAATCCCTTCGTAAAACGGTCTCCGGAACTGCCGAGCTTAGGGAACACAACTCGGAAACTTTTTGTGATAAGATTATGAAAAGAAAAAAGCCAGGTCCGTCAATTTACAAACAGCTAGTCAATGCCAAAGGTATAATCCCAAGCAATAGCCAAAATAAATGGCTTCAGGACTGTAACTATTTTGATGAAGGTAACAATTTTAACTGGGAACTTGCTTATCTCCTGACACCAAGATGCACCAAAAGCACTAAACTGATCGAGTTCCAGTTTAAACTTTTGCATAGGCGTATACCAACCAATGACTTTTTATTTAAAATAGGAAGAAAAGAAAACGAAGAATGAACGTTTTGCCATGATTCCGCGGAGACATTAATCCACCTATTTTAGTCATGTCATGTTACTTCCACCTTTTGGAAAAGAGTGACCGACTGGCTTCAGGAAAACCTCCCGTTAATTGGCGAATACATTCTATTGAATATTACAGCACTGGGCCTGAGGCCGGAATCTCATGCAAAATATGCGCTTCAATTAAACTATTGTTTCCTGTTAGCGCGTTATCATATATGGCAAGCCAATTTGGACGAAACGTCACCAAATTTTGCCTCCTTTTTACGTCTTGTCAAATCTAGACTTACAATAGAGACAAAAGCGGGAGACACCTCAAAATGGACTCCTTTTGTTGACTGCCTTTAATTTGTCTTTTTTCCTATTCCCCTGACGGACAATCTATTGGAAAATATGCGACAATTTTGTAATTATCTAAAAATAAATTCTATAAGGATATTACTAAATTGCTCTACTCTTCAAGAGTCGGAGCCAGTATTCTATAATGGATATTTGTTCAACTCTCGACGCCATATCGACACAAGCCAACCAACCTCTTTTCCTCCATCGACTGGTCCTGATCAGGCCGTGGAAAACTACAATACATTCTCATATGGATTCAGTCACCCGCAACAGTTACCAGTTTCTCTTCCGCTGGCCGATCAACATTCAAACACCATTGAAACGCCAGCATCGTCTCAGGCTCAGTCGCGCACACAAAGTAATCGGTGGTCAAATAGCGAGACAAAAACCCTCATTCTTTGCTATCAAGATCACGCTGATGCTTTCAATAAAGCAAAGAATCCTCAAGAAAAGAAGAGAATCTGGGAAGCTATCCACGCTAAATTTATAGATATGTGTGCAGATTACAAAATTGAGAGCGGAAAGTCCTTGGGTCAGTTGAAAGATAAATGGAAGAGCCTTTTCGACAAATATAAGAGCATTAATGACAACAACAAGGCGACTGGAAGAGGCCGCGAAAAATACGAATTCTTCGATGTGATGGATTCCTTTCTAGGATTCAGTGACAAGGTTAATCCCAGATATGTTTCCGAAACATCTATCCCTAGCGTCACTTCAATCGAAACGGAGTCAACTCCCTCACCCAGCTCTGGCACATCAACCACATCAGCCAGTTGCAGCTCTATTGAGACGACCGGTGAAAGCGATTCAGAGATACAACCTAATCCAGCGAAAGGGAAGCGAAAAGCGGCCGAAAGTAAACCGGTGGAAGACGCCGTCGCAGGTCGAAAAAAGGGTGAGAAAAGGCGAAAAAGCGATGAGCACGAGAGCCTTATCACTCTGCTAAAATCACAGCAGGAAATGATGGTGAAGGCAGAGGAGCAAGATAGGCTCGCTATGCAGCAACTTATGAAGTTTGAAGTTGAAGCTGAAAAACGGCATCAAGAATTTACCCTTGCTGCGTTAAAGGAACTGGGAAACATTTTCAAAAAAGACTAGGGTTGCACAAATGCCTGACTTTTTTCTCTGCATATCTTCCTTTATTGTTCAGTTTAAGTTTCACTTAACTTTTAACATTTTATCGATTACAGGTTAAAAGCATTTAAATATTTGACTGTTTATGAACAGAACTGAAACCTATATAATTCAAACAGATAGAAATATGCTAGTTGTCGTCACAGAATACGAAGTGTACTTGTTTACAACATTAAAAAAGGTAGTCGACAATTGCCTGTCTTATGTCTTGGGGTCCAACTTCATCCTCTCCAACATTTTGCTCATGACGGAGATTCACACATGGTGCCGCATCAAAATCATCTTGCAGCAAAATACAAATGTTGTGTAATACACAACACGCGATAATCTTTTGAGGGATTCTCCATGTATCCTCATCCATTCTCTTGTCTAAACATCTCCATCTCCCTTTAGTTTGACCAAAGCCATGTTCAACCACTATACGAGCTTGGCTAAGTTCCTTGTTAAAGTGTCGCTGGGCAGGGGTTAAAGCACCGTTGTCTTGGAAGGGAAGCATAAGCCATGACTTTAGTGGATAAGCAGAGTCACCTAAAATCAGGGGTCGAATCTGTGTTCCATTCAAATCCATACAAGGTACCGTCGAAATGTGCTTATCCTCTGCTAATGAGTAGAAATTACTTAGCCGCAATATGCGCACGTCATGCATGCTACCAGGAAATCCTGTGGATACAGACAAATAAGCACCAGAGGCATCGACAATTCCCTGGACTACGAAACTGTAATATCGTTTTCGATTGAAGTAGTCTTCATGATTTATCATTGGAGCTTTGATAGGAATGTGACTACCATCGATAGCGCCAACAACGTTAGGAAAGTTAGATTTTTCTCTGAAACCTTCAATTTTCTCTCTCACAGCGGCTGCAGTGTCGGGAAATTTAATGAATTCATCCTTAAGCTGGCACAGAGCCGGCACAAAATCTTGGCATACTCCAATCGCAGTAGATTTTGCAATACCAAAAATCAGACCACACGAACGGTAACTGTCTCCTGTCGCTAACCTCCACAATCCTACTGCTGCTCTTGTTTCGACTGGTATGGCTGCCCGTAAATTAGTGTCTTGCCGCCGGATAACAGGACCAACAGCTCTGCAAATATAGTCAAACGTCAGCCTTGAAACTCGAAAATTTTCTTTCCACCACATGTTCAAAGAGTGTGAGCGCAGCAGATTCTCAAACCAGAATTGTGGCCTTGGAAGAACCCATGCTATACGGTTTGGACGACGGTGTTGTTGCCAATTCAAAACGAAGAATATTTGAAGCAATGATGCCCTCCTCCTTCGCTGTACTCGCCGCGAAATCATTCTTCGTAGCAAAAGGATTTTTGCTCGCTTTGCTCGTTGAATTAAAGTAAGCAGTAAAAGTGAGATAAGAAGAAAAACTTCTCTTTGATCAGCTAGATCCCCGAGCATCTTGCCTTCTTTAATTTACGCGCCAAAAATTCAATTGCGCGAATGAGATATTTATCCTCGTTACTTTGGGTGACAACCTCGGGAGTCCATCAGTAGTGTGACCTTTCCAGAATTTTTTACCGAGGTAAAATGAAACCCGAGATGAATTTACCTAGGGAAATGCATGGTGAGTTTTCCCTAGGTAAATCGTGTTTACCTAGGTAAAAGTCTGTAGTGTGACCACGGCTAATAACGACAAATATGAAGAAGAGCTATTGAAGTACTGGATCGCTTTGGATGCATACGTCTTCCAACGAAATAGAAAATAAAATTGTTTGATACTGGAAGTAGCTCATAAGGAAATCATTAAAAAGGCAAAATATGTGGCTGATTGCTGGGGTGGTAATTTTTAAACGGTCCCTGGCAGAGGGTGAATTCTCAACATTGCAGGGAACATGCAGTGTTTACCAGTCGTTGCAGCCAACTACAAAGAGAGTGCTTGACATGCTCTGTGCTCTACCGGACACTAATGCAGAGCGTTGGGCGGTAGATTACTTGAAACGTTTCATAAGAGGATTAGACATCTCACAACGTAAGTCCTTTTTCATGTTTACAACTGGAGCAGATGTTTCAACAATTCAACTATTCATGTTGATTTTACAAAACCAGAAGGATTAGGAAGGCGCCTAATCGCTCATACATGTGTTTGCGTTCTTAAATTACCTTCCACTTCTGATTCCTATTCATATTTACTCGCAGAATTATGAAGTGATTTTGGTTGTACATGTAACCTGCTTTGTACTGAGCCTTCTAAAACTTGCACATGTTTAATTTGTTGTTATGTTCCTTAGCGAACCTTGACATTAGAAAACCGAGACAGTCATCTGTGGATGCGTTAATGATATTAACTGACGAAAGTCAAATAAAATTGATCCTGTTCAACTGAATCGAATGTATTTATTCATCTGCCTTGGTATATAAGAAGACAGACGACAGGCAAACATTTATGTCAAGGGTTTGAATGTGCTATGGGCCTACTCAAACGTTATCAGTAGATCTCTGTGAGACTTCACATATTACGTGGCTTCACGAAGACACCTCTTATTTTCTTGGTTCGCAAAACGAGACGTCTGCGCACAGGCTACAAGTAGCGTGTTTAATTTGATTGTGACAACTCAGCGAAGACCCTAGATACGAACGAGGTTGACAATCCAGACAATGTCTGGTTACCATGCAACACAAATGAGATGAGAAAATGTATGACATTCTCAACATACAACTGATGTAAGTCTGATTTAAAGCAGTCACTTCCTCTACAAAGCTCAAGTGGTCAAAAACCATAACTAAGCACATGTAGCCTACAGCTGAACAGTGTTGTTTCCATTGCTCTGTATCTCGTGACAGTAAAGGAGGGTTCATAATTAAGTAGATGATGATTTCTAAATTTTCCCTTGTATTTTTTCGAAACCCTCCTCTCCCCATACCTCATTATATGCCCTGCATACCATGGTCACCTTTTCTGACCACCTTTCTGTTTAACTTTCACACCTCTAAAGTGGCTGATACAAGTACTTTTTGAGCTGAGCATCTGAAATTTCACATGACATTTGCTTTTCAATTAAATAGTTCCAAAAATCTTTTATAATTTTATGAAAAAAGGATACAAGTGATATTGATTGCATGGGTTAAACTATGTTTAACAAATGGCTGTTTGGTTTGTCAATGGATCAGTTTAAGATTCCATACAAATGTGACATCTTTTACAATGTAGCTGCTATGCCACTCAAACATTTTTCAAAACATGCTCACATCCAAATGCCATGAAGATTACAACTGGGAAGAGTTGCTTCTTACTAGAGGGTTGAAATCCCTTTGTATTTGAACTTGACACCCACTTTAAAAAAACATTACCTTCTGTGGAAGAAAAAGTAAAAAAAAAAGATAATAATACAAGACGTTAGGGTACAGGCATTATAGGGGAATCTTTGTTTACAATATTTGCCTCATTAGCATGAGCAGTTCAGTTTCTGATGGAGCTACAAATAAATCAGTTCTGAATATTGAAAGGTCATAATATGAATAACTCTGCCAAATAATATGAGCTTCATGTATTGAATATTTTTTGTGCAACGCGGGTTTAAAAACGCAACATTTTGCAGAGAATGTATGAGCTCATTAGTGCTTTTGCCACCCAGAAATTTTGCAGTTTTGGAAGATAATATCTCCTTGAATACTACACCTAAAGAGCTAAAAATTTCACAATGTATTTAATTTCACTAGCTCTTTACCTGCCTGGAGTCAAATCACATTTAACATGTTTCCTTCTGTAAGCAAAGCCGCATGCAAATGAGCAAAAATGTAAACAATGACGTACAGTACCGCCTGAAAGTATTGACCCATCGGGACGAGGCGATACCTCGTCTATGCCGCGGGTAGTGGCCGTGCGTCCACCGCGGTATAAAAAAATTGTTCCCGCGGGAAAACCGAGGTACAATTTTGCCACGGGAATACCGCGGGGAAAGAACAATGACGATTAATCCCAGGTGTCAAAAAAGCGGAAGGACTGTAAGGTGCGAAGATTCACGGACATAAAAAAGTAACGCTGTGCGCGATTTGCGTATGGACTCGTAATTTCTGAACCGGCCTCTATATAATGTGAAATCGAAGTCTTTGAAACGCTAAGGGGCTTGCCCTGGTTAAACGCCTGCCTTGGTTAAACGCCGTATTTCGCATGTGAAGTACGGCAATTGTCCCAATTCTTGGCTTGCACGTCACGCAAGTACCACGCAAATAAAAAATAAAATCGCTTATCTTTCAATAAATTAAGTCAAGAAACTGAGATAGTGTAGAATAGTAATAAAGAAACAACGTATCAAAGTTTCAGCGTTGTGCGATATTCCGAACTCGAGTTATTCGATAAAGGGTACTACTCAAAATTATAGTTTTTAGCATGGAGACGCCATGCTGGCACCGTGTTCCTGTGAGAAACCCCAACATGGCGGTCGGAAAATCCATTGGAAACATCTGGAGCTCACTTTTCCTCTCGCAAAAGATTTTTTCTCTCTGCTAAACTTCAAAACATTCGCATAGACACTTCTCTTAACATATTGGTTATTCAGAACTCGAAAACACAGCGTAAGTCGATATTTTCGCATACGTGATGTTTCTCAGACGCAACCACGATGTCTGGCATTGTAAAAAAAATCTAAATTAAGACTGCTTTATTTTCAAAACAAAGCATGCTACCGAGCTGAAAACGTGCAAGCAGATATATCTTTAAAATGTCTTTAACCTGATGAGGAAAAACCTCAAAATTTTTAATTTTAGTTTTTTCTCACGACGCGTGCTGATTTCATTTGGATCGGCTGTGGCGTTCTTCACGGCTGACCTTTTCTTCGGACCGTCTAAACTTAATTCGCGGACAACTTGGCAAATTTTAAAATTTCGTCTATAGAACGACGAAATTCTTAACTTGACATACTCTGCTGTTCGAAACATCTTTGCTCCGGAGTTCACGTTGTGTTGTCGTCACGTGCAGTGCTCGAATTTGCATAAAACGCCGATACGCACGAACGACCAATTGAATTTAGATTTGTTCTTTGAAATCTCGGTCTGCCTTACTTAGAATTTCTTGGTAATTTGTTCGCTTCCCTTAATATCTTAGTTTTAAATAACTTCGAGTCAATCTAAGAACGTTTTGGATCTGTGATAAGCTTAATTCAATATTCCTGTCCGGTTGCCGGACATTAAGACAGATATTCGTGCTCTGAGCAACATAACATGTAAATTTCATATTCGTGCTCTGAGCGTCACAAAACATGCCGAAATATTCTTTCCTGTCTTTCTTTCCATCAAGATACCAACAGATCTGTTTACAGGTCACATTCCACAGGTCAGCACACACTGTAAATGGATAAAACTTTGAAGCCGAACTCCACGCGAGTGCGCCGAGCATAAATGCGCCTCGAAGATTCGATTTAAAATAGTCGCGACAATCGCTAATATCAAAATAATCTACAATCAAAATATTTCTCCAAAAATTTTTATTTATGGTCGGATTCTAACAACAGAATCATTTCTGCCCATGTATCAAAAAAGCTGATAGGTCTATGTGTAGCGACCATGACTGTCCTTCCTGTTCAAGATTTCCTGCCAAAACTTTTAGGTGCTACTTTGTCACTTGAAACACAAAGGAAACAAAACCCTATTCAAACTCGACCGCGGTATTTTATTACCTCGGTTTTACCTCGGTTAACTTTCCCGCGGCAACTTTGGAGCCTGACCGAAAAGTTCCCTCGGCAAAAAAGCGGCCTGCCGCGGGAATACCGAGGGAAAGTCGCGAGGAGGTCACGCGGCAAAGACGCGGAAAAGGGGTCAATAGTTTCAGGCGGTACTGTAAGCAACGATCCCCCTATTGACAGTGACAGTGACAGACCAGTGCCTTTTACAAACTAACAAAGCTATTTCCAACAATGATTCTGAAAGAGATGGAGAAGACACTCATTGTGGGAGAAGCATGGTGTTGTGAAAGTTAAGTAATACTTGGTCAGTGTGAGAGCATGGGTGAGAGTGATAAAACTGGCAGTGAACTTGCACTATCACTATCACGTGACCACCCAAAATCTGGGTGGTAAAAAAAAATGATGTTAGCGAGGAGTGGCAAAGTCAAGAAACTGTTACTGTGACAAATGGCCCACCCTCCCTGCGGTATTGCTGTTTTTACTAGTCGTGTGACCAGATCCGACGAGGGTCTCTCTCTCGACGACAAGGGAGGAAACCAGAGAGAGCCTGGGTTCGAGGTTGCGTTGCTGTCGGTTAGAAAAGTTTCACAGTGGTCAAACATAAAATTCCAACGCCACTTCCGGTTTTCGAACTTCCTAAGATTCTTTTTTACACGAAAATGTACAACGCTTTTGTAGGAAACCGCTCTAATTAAAAATCACTGGGAAACAAAACTGTAGTCTGCAGTCTCCAGTCTGCGGTCTGCAGTCTGCTACGTCAAACACCACGAAGCAACTTCTATTTCCGGTACAGCACCGAGAATAATTAATGCATGTTTGTGATTTTTTGTTCCGATTTTTATCTTAATTTTTAATATAATTAACATAGAAGATAAATAAGATAACTCAGATAAGGGATAGTACCGGTATACACTACAGTGTACGCATAATTGTGAAGTTGTGGCACTGACTGGACATAACAAGCAAGATTCTACAGCACAGCGCCTCTATTTACATGTAGCCTACATATGTTTCGGAGAGGCCCTCCAGGGGTAGAAACCACAACGATATGGCTCAGAAAACAGGCAACAATCTTCTCCCAAAACACCGACAAACGAAAAAACTGGCAGAAAATTCGCTACAGTTTGCGCAGGGACAATCCACTTCCCATTCCTCTTTGTTTTCTTTTCGACAGCGACGTATGCCCCTTACGAAACAAGTGATAGAAAGAGTCGGTTTAGCCGGATGGGTTGTACGATAAGCAGAATTTCTATCAATGCCAGCTAAAAAAAATAAGAATAATTTTGGAGCTTCGCTTTTAGGCTTGGCTAAATATATATACCATAGAGCAGTCAACAGGAATCGGCCGCGGTTTAAAGTCACAAATCAACGAAACATTGCAAGAAATCAAAGTATGTTGCGTATGTTTCTTCGAAGATCTTTGGAGAAGGTAGAGAAAATAGACAAGTAAGAAACATATCTCGTAGTAGGTTAGAAAAATTGCTGAGCAGATTTGACATAAATGTCCGTAGAAAGGGAAAAAATTGTGCCAACCTAGTATAGTATAGAGCAGTCAACAGTAATTTACCGCGGGTCGAAAGCCGTAATAACAACAAAACATTGCAAGAAAGCAAAGCACAAAGCGTACGTTTCTTCGAAGATTTTTGGAGAAGGTGGAGAAATTAGACAACTCAGCTCACAATCAGATTGTAGTAAGCCAGAACAAAACATACGAAGCAATTTTGACATGAATGTCCGTAAAAAAAAAAAAAAGAGAGACTGAAAGCAGCACGAAGCTGGTAGTTTAGTCAGTGAGCAATCAGCTCGGAACGCAGAGCTGCACAATAGCGCCATTTTACACAATACCGTTGCTTCACCTGTTGCTTGGCTACGCGGACAAATAGCCCTAAAGTGCTTGTCTTGATAGTTTTACTGTTACTTCCCATTTCCACCGAGGCTTCAATTATTGTTTCTCAGCGGCAAAACATCATCCAGTTATAACGAAGACAGCGCTTGCGAAACAACAGGAGCTTTTCCTTTGCAGATACGCCAGCCAACCCATTTCGCTGTTTTGATAATCCAAACGCCACTTCTTACCGGTTCAAACACAAAAAAACTCGAAAATGTACCAAGTTAAGCGGCGAAACTTTTTCAAAATGAAGCGTCAACCGCGCTGGTTTTTGACATTTCCTTGACGTCCTTTTGGAAACTTTCTGTCAGATTTTGAAACATGCATTTGCATTTGATCAGCTTCTTTCCGTTCAGCTTGAGATTCTGCATTCAATAAAATTAAAACTTTTAAAAGACAATCTCCCTCGCAAACCTGTACTTTATTTAAATTACCAAAGACAGCCAAAACATCCAGATGCTGATTGGTTCAAACAAAACAAAAAAACTGGAGAATTAGTAAAAGTTAGCCTGCGAAACTTCGTTGTTTTCAGTCTTTTGCATTGACGAAGATCTCTAACTTTTTCAAATGTTGCGTGAAACCCGCTAGTTTTTGACATTTTCTTGACAGCTTTTTGACACCTTTCTGTGATATTTTACATTGTCGTACATGAATGGACGAACGCACGGCAGTGAGACGTATGATAACCGTACGGTCAGTCGTACGGTGACCAAAACCAAATTTTGTCCTACAAGTGGATTACCATATCTACTCACCAATGGTACCCCTTTAGCATACCTTCACTGATTTACGGCTGGTAAGTGTACGCTTGTTTCCATAGGGATAAATCACTGCAAAGTAGCGCTCAATTGCTATGGCAACTAGCGTAAACACTGAGGCACCGCTTGCAAGCCAGGCGAGGTTACCTCCTGTGACAAATTGACAGAGCACTGTGCCAGTCATGCCATCTGGGTGGGTAAAAGTGCGCGAAAAAATGTAACGTGGTGCAAAAAACACGGCTGAAGTCATGTCGGCGATGGCGAGGTTTATAAGTAGGTAGTCAAACGATGTTCTGTGGAAGTAAATGAAGATCAGAATAGTTTTAAACATTTTATGTTAATAAAGACAAAAGCTAGTTAATGAGATCGATACCACATCAATTTAATGTATTCCACAGCGATTCCACGGCAATTTTAATTAATGATAAACCACAACAACTTATTGTAGCCACAGCATGTAGTGGGATACTACAACACACTAACTTAACGCACTCTACATTAATTTAATGAGAAAATAGACATATAGGTCATTGGCCGAGCGTGAGGTCAAGATGGCGGGATATTGGCCAAGTTCTTTTTTGCGCGTTTATGGACCGAGACGAAGTCGAAGCCCATAAACACGCAAAAAAAGAACGAGGCCAAGCGTGAGGTCAAGATGGTGGGATATTGGCCAAGTTCTTTTTGCGCGTTTATGGACCGAGACGAAGTCGAGGTCCATAAACACGCAAAAAAAAAAAAGGGACGAGGCCAATACCCCGCCATCTTGACCGAACAAGCTTGGTCAATGAAGGATTTATTATATGAGTCAAAAGACGCTTTTACAAGATAGTAAATCGCGGGACGAATGGGCTATCCCGAGCGGTCAAGATGGCTCCATCTTGACCTCGCGGGTAGCCAATCACAGCAGGAGAATTGATTCATCTTGACAGCTGAAAGAGCCAGTCATATAATAAAACAACTTATAGTATCAATATCAAGCAAGTAAGTGAGATACTACTGCACAGCAATTGAATTTCACTTTTCACTAGCGACGGAGTCGGAGTCGGAGTCGGAGTCGTAATCAGAAGCTTGGAGCGTTATGATCTAGTGAAAATCAATGCGACGGAGTAGGAAGCAAAATACTGATTCCGTTATGACTCCGTCGCTTATGATCTAATGAAAACTAGATTGTCGGAGTCGCAAGCACTATTTTGGTATCAAAATGTAATCTGAGAGCGTGAGAACAACAACAACAACAATCAAATCAACTCTAAATAAATCGAATCAAATCAAATGTTGGTTTTGGGAGAGAGGGGAAAACCGAAGTACCCGGAGAAAAACCTCTCGGAGCAGAGTAAAGAACCAACAAACTCAGCCCACTTATGACGCCAAGTCCAGGAATCGAACCCGGGACACATTAGTGGAATGCGGGCACAAGCAATGTGATTGGTTGGTTCTTCCGCTTCTGCTTCCGACTCCGACAATCTAGTTTTCACTGGATCATAAGCGACGGAGTCATAAGCGGAATCGGAAGAAAATGGAAACGTTCTGATTCTTCCGACTCCGATTCCGTCGAGCTTATGACTCTGCTTACAACTCCGATTTTTGATTTTCACTGGGTCATAAGCGCTCTTACGACTCCGACTACGACTCCGACTCCATCGCTAATGAAAACCAGCCTTAAGAAGGAACTGAAAGGACTGATCCATTCATGGTTTTGGACAAAAATTCCAGGAACTGAATTTTATTTGACTCAACCTTTCATTACCCAGTTTTTTTAAAAGCAACTTTAAACGTCTGCTGCCTGTCCTACCTCATGTTTGGGTTCTTGATTATCACAGCACAAACCATTGAGTTCCCGGATAGGTTTAACATGGCCAGTATGGAATGTACTAATGGGATAACAATTTGGGCTGATTTTGAATTCGCGTACGAAGACATGGCTTCTGGAGGACTTAATCGTCCGTCTAGAAATAGAAACGGACAGCAGTAAACCTTAAAACATCGGAAACCTCACTAATGATACAGGCAGAGAGCTGTGCACTTGACAAATATAATTCGGAAGAATGTTCTCGCTGTTACTCGTTAAAACAAACGGTGCTAATTTCACTGAGAATATATTTTCTATATTGCATTGCACTTTTATACATATGCAACTGTTCGAAACCTTGGTAAGACAACTGCTGAATATCTAAGAGAATACTGACTATTGCTAACCACGTATACTGAAGTCCGCAATATATAATGGGGCCAGATCGTTTTAACTTTGTGAATAATGTAAATGAAATAAATCATATATGAACTGCTGAAATGAAATCAAATGAAGAATGATCCAAGCAGTTGTGAACGCAACCTATGCAATTGCAAAAAGAAGCTTGTGAAAAAAATCAGGACTTCAACGTGGTTTTGACGTGTGACCTCGCGATACCGGTGCGATGCTCTTACCACCTGAGCTATGAAGCCACTGACATTGGGAGCAGGCAATTGTGGGTTCATATGTTCCCGTGAAAGAGAAGAGTGTGAGTAATGTATAGGAAATAAATCATATATGAACTGTTTTAACTTTCACATTATGGCTTTAATGTCTTGCAATCGTCGAGTCTTAAGTTGTACTCTGCTAGCCTTTTGCAGGAGTTAATTCCTCGTATATGTAGTTTATCAGTTTCAGCACTTGGACTCCTTCGTACGTTGATTTATTATCACAATAAACAGCACGCAGGGCTCCTGAATTTCGTTCGAGTTTTCTGGTATCAGAGGAACGACAAAAATGCTAGACAATCTGACATTATGTGAGTTGAGGTCGTATGGCAAATTTAACAATACGTAATTTTGCAGATATCGGTAATAGGTTGTGTAAACTAAAAAGGACGTCAAAATTGTGAAAATTAAAGTCCAGGTGAGGCCTTAAACAGCCGATCTGAGAGTCGATCAGCTGCTTAGATTAAAGAAGAAAAGGAATTTGTTTGTGGCTGAGTTGATTGGGCATAATTTTAATAGCCTACCTTCAGATTAACATCATTATTATTGAACTCATTTAACTTTAAAATGAAAATGAAAATTCATCAGCAGCGTATACGTAAAGGAACAGGTGGTGTTATTAGCCAACGGAAGCGGGTTTCGCGTTTACAAATTTATTTCTCTAAGATGTTTGCCTTCGATGACATACCGCAAATTAACGGGAAATCGGTGATTGGAGGGTTATAGTTAGTTTTGCAGCTGCCTTAGAACGGAATTTTCTTTCCTATGTCGTCGAAACTTCACTGTGTTATAACTCAGTAACTCAAGTATTGAAGATAAAACGAAAATACATTTTTAAGAACTCTCAAAATACTCTAAGTAGTTTCGTTTTGAATTCAAAATTAAATTGTCTGCTTTTCTTTCAAATCTTACAATACCAAACAACGCACTTATCATGCAATTTGAATATACGGAGATGGAAAAAGTTTCCCGGTTATCTAAATTTGCACATTAACTAATATAGGATTATCAATAGCCTCTATTTATCAAACAAGTTCAGAAGGTACGTTGTGCCTTAACGGATTACACAACAGACGATTCGAGCAATTGCAATTCAGCTCCGGCGTTGCGAAGCAAACTGCACAAATATTTACACAAAAGTTATATGCAGTTTTGCGAAGATCGTTGTTGAAAAGAGAAATGACTTCTACCTTTTTAACGACTTCACCAAATAAATTAAATTACACGTTCATTTTAGGGTATTCTCCATTAGGGAATTTCATCTTTGGAACTTATTTCGCCACTAAAATGCGAATCAAGTTGCTAATATGCGTCGTGTAATGTTCATCGCCTTTAGTCTGTTAAAAGTGTCGAATTTACCTTATGATTCCCTAACCGAGGGATCTCTATTCCTGTTACTTTCATAGTCTTATAACGTAAAAGCGTTAACAGAAGAAAAGATAATGTACCTCAGCTAAACCTTCAGCCTGCGTTTTGACGTGTATACCTAAAAAGGTTCATTTGCATATTGCACTGGTGTTAGAGTAAAATAACCTGCCATTCAGATGTCAGCATAATTAAGTTAATAACTCAAGTGAATTAAGGCATGGGTCTCCACGGGATCCAGTTTCGCATACATTCAAGATGCTCAATACAACTTATGGGACAATCAAGTAACAAAAAAAAAAAAAAAAAAGCCGTAACCGTACTTTGTTCTGTCATAAGGCACGCAAGGAAGTGACGAAAGCAAGAAGGGATTAGGAAGAAGCACGAGCCAGAGCAACAGTTGTTCAAAGAGCGGATAACTCTATGTCCAGTGGATAAATATATATCACTTCCAATTCATTTTGTCCGCTGGATAGCACATTTTCCACTGAATTATAAAGTTATCCACTCTTTGAACAACCGGGGCACTGGGACGATTAAAAATCAAGGCGGCTCAAGTTCTTGTAGCTATCGACATCATGCTCAGATCATCACTTAGGAAAGAATGCAATTTCAATTACCCACAGCTTCCCATGTCAGACAATCAGAAATCAGAAAATTACATATCCTTGAATAACGGTATGCCACAAAAAATACAACTGTATGAAAGAAAGATGAATGGAAGTCAATAAAAAATATTTAGATGATATGAATTAAGACCAAGATATTTCTTTTGATCAGTTACATCTTGTAAAACTGCTTGCTAGCATTAAGCTCATCAAACAATGCACCTGCAGTGTCTTCAAAAAGAAATCCAACTGAATTTCAGATAAACAATTCGCCCGATTCCTGTTGACTGCTCTAAACTATCAGGTTCGTACCATTCGTTTGTCTTTTCTACGAATATTTATGGCAAGTTTGCTTAGCAATTTTTCTAGCTTACTACAAAATATGTTTGTTACTTGTCTAATTTTTTCCACCTTTTCCAAGAATCTTCGAAGAAACATACGCAACGCACCTTGTTTTCTTGAAATGCTTTGTTTTTGATCTGGGGTTGACGGTTTCAATAAAAAAAAAGGTCAGAGGACGGACAACTTTTGGAGGCTACAAATAATAGTGTTTTGAAAACGTTCCGGTGTTAGATTTTCATCAGTTTTACAGTGTGCGGTTTACAAGGTTCTTACAACAATTTATATCAATGTTTTTCAATGCTTTATAATATTGCATAATTATTTACAATTATTGAATTAACAGCAACTATGAATTAACTGTGCAAATCTGTAATCTGTAATGCTCATCATGATGATTGCCGATAGTTAAAGCGGAAAAGAATTCTTCCCGGAGCACCATGGGTAAGAAACTATGGTAACCTATCGTTGTGAAAAATTTTGGTGTTGGTTATGACGTCACCCTTTGTTCGGCCGTCCTTCCTTCCTAACGTCGGTACGTACGTACGCCACCCTTTCATGTAAGCCAATGTGAAATGGGCAACTCGCGCTTTTTTGTCCGATAATTGGGTGTCCAACTACGTTTTTGAAAAAATAATAACAATAATAATAACAAACTGAAGACAACACGAAAAGAAAATTATGATCTTTATGATGTTTTATCGGTATCGCCAATGTTTTTTTAAAAGCTAAAAATTGAATTAACAGCAACTATGAATTAACTCAAGGTCAGAGAAATCAAATAGATCAGATGCACGTGCATGTCTCAAAATCTAACAGAAAGTGTTGTCAGTACGATTTAAAGAAAATGTAGTGCACTTCAGGCTGTCCATAGACCTGCTTGCTTTGCTGTAAGTAATTTGTTTTTGTTAAAACCCTCAAGAAAAGCCCTAAGAAGTATACCAAACACGTGCGATTGATACAATTTTTGAGAGGTATTATTTTAATCATTGCAGCCTTAAATCCAAGTATACAAAATAATGCCTACAGTCTAGTTAACCCCATTATGCATGAGCGTTTCCTGAGCCTTGGGTGGGGGACATTTTTCGTAACTTCAAGAAAGTTTGAGCCATGAAAATGAAAGTTAGCAGCTTTAAAGCATATTGAAAAATCTTTCTTTGAGGTGGCTGAACACAGTTTCCGCGAGGTCAGCCGCAATTCGCGTGATGGTGTAGGTTTCAAATCAGGCAAAAGAAACCATGGTGGCGCAAACGTTTTTGCCTATTTTTGTTGGCTATTGAAACGCGGTCCTCAAACCACGAAATGGAAAAACGAGCTGCACTTTGCATACGCCGCCATTCTCGTACCCAGAGCCCACGATCCTTATGGCCTGCGGCAGGGATCGATCCCTGCCTCAGGCCATAAGGACTGTGGGCTCTAAGAAAAAGAGTGGATACGCCGCCTATTATGTGATGCGCATGCGTACCAAGGAAAGCGTGCGAGAATCCTCTATTTTTGTACCTTTTAAGACAATGTACACGAACGAGAATTTTTCAAAATCTACTCATTAGAATTTGATATAATTTGGCAGAACTCTTATTTTCAACACCTTTCATATCATGAGAACACTAAAACAGAAGTAGAACAACGGAATTCTGTGAAACACAATCAATTTTCACTGAGCAGCTTTATTCTTTAATTTTTAAAAACCCGTTTCTTAAAATTTGTTCGAGTTTATTTCAAACAATAAACAATTATTGGACGAGGTTGTCGGTGGCCAGCAGTTCAATTATTTGCCGAAGCCGAAGGCTGAGCCAAATAGAATTGGTCTGCAAGACACTGGCAAATCACGATATTTTGCGAAAACCGAGTTTAATAATAGTTTTATCATTCGATCACCGAGCTTATTTTTCATTATTATTTTCGGGAAGCATAAAATGATCTGCCATTTTTCACTGAATTTGAAGAAAATGGACGCGTGGACACAACTACGCATGAGCAGAATATCATTTGCAGCAAAACCACAGTTGGACGATACTGCACACGAGCAGACTATTATTTGTAGGCAGTTATTTGTAGGTCACGTGGTAGGCTCTGGACCAATGAAAAGGAAGGTAATTAAGTATCGAATGATAATAATAATAATTATTATTTATTGAAAGCTGTGTGCAAGTTCATGAGAAAATCTAATGACTGGATTTTACGTAAGCGTCATAAAAGTGAAATTTTAGGGCTGCCTTTAACCATCTGCGTTGCCATGTAAACAGACGAAAGTGTCAATATTTCTCACAAAACGTCTTAATGAATGACATATACTCCAAACCTGTCAAAGTGCGTTCAGCCACCTTAATGTGGGCAAATGACTTTGAAGTCCTGTTGGCATGAAGGAACCTCCAAGGTCGGTCAGCGTACTTTGTGTCCCACCTGCACACGCCTTCAACCCACCTCCCCTTTTCCCCACCCAGGCAAAATAGGAAATCTTCAAACATGATATACATATACTCGCTCTCCTTTTAGGTAATTATTCCTTGCTCTTGGATCTTTGGAGCGATTATGATATTACCAGAATTCCTGTTAAGAAGATTCAACAAAGAAACGCATTGGTGCACGGAATTATGGCCCGAACAGTGGATGGCAAAAGCCTACAGCATAGCTTGGTTCCTGTTTCTGGCTTTTTTTCCAGTTTCAGTGATGGTCGCTCTGTACTCCAGAGTTGTGTTCCTGTTATGGTTGAAACGTGAAAGATCTGACGCTGACACAATTAACAACCGGCAACAGGTTAGTAGAACTTAAAACACACACCAGGACCATACTTGGAGCTTGGTTTGTTTATTTTTAGCGCGACCAATCTTCATCTTGTTCGTATTTGCATAAGCAGTGACATGATTTCGAGTGCAATTTGGAATAAATAAGCACGAGTGAATTTTTTCAAAGACTCACCTACACTCACTGCAGGTGAGTCACATACAAAATGGTTTAGTCAAAACAACAGTTTTTTCAACGTTTTAAACCAGGCTAAACAATTACAGGCTACTAGCTATAATGCTACTTTGCTTGTCATGTGTCTAGCGCTGGAATCATTACCTTCAGGCTTTCTGGCTCATAATTTTCGCCTTGTTTGCCCTTGTTTGCTTATTTATCTCGGCGCAAATCACTCCTTTGAAGTGTTGAGTTCAACGGGCTCGAAATTTTCCAGTTACGTCGGTAATTCCCTTCTCTGGACACCACTTTTTCTAAACATGCAACAAAAAAAACAGTGCTTTTCGCAGCCGTTTCTACTTTTTAGAGCTGTATTTCAGCTTCTCTGCTGTTATTGCGGTCACGAAAGAAAACCTGCTCAAAACGCCAGCCATTGTTTTCGCTCGCAGCTCCTCAGCCTTTCTAAACTTTTGCGCCATTCAAAGGCCGCGTTTGATTAGCTTAATTTCAGTTCCTTTGTTTATTAACCAATCGGAATCGTCTGTTGTTTACCTTTTTTAGCTTTGAATTACCCTTTTTTCTGCATCGTGTTTCCTAAAAACTGCATTTCTCTTAGCCAATCAGAATCGAGAAAATTTTTCATGTATATTAATAGTCTTTTAACTCGGGTTGTGTTCGTTAGAAAAATGTACGGAGATCAAGTTCAATTCACAGACCGAAACAGTGCAATGAGCCAATCAGCATAAGAATAATTTACATACACCTGGAGCAATGTAACGCGCGGGAAAATGTGTGCGTGCAAGTTACGATTGGTTTTGG
Organism: Pachyseris speciosa; assembly: GCA_016490735.1. Taxonomy (NCBI): domain Eukaryota; kingdom Metazoa; phylum Cnidaria; class Anthozoa; order Scleractinia; family Pachyseridae; genus Pachyseris; species Pachyseris speciosa. The sequence goes on along the minus strand of JAEMWC010000013.1, from coordinate 2,461,561 downwards.
TTTTGGTTTTGGTTCTCATTGGTTGATAAAGTGACGCGATTTTTGCTGGTCAATTAGAGCGCGAAACAATGCAAAACTAAAGCAAAGACAGTTTACTTTCGATGCTCAGTTGAAATTAAACCGCTTTAACTTTCATTTTCATTTAATGTCTTTCTCTTGTAGGGTGTAATGAGGGTCCGAAAGCGCGTCACTTTGATGGCTGTGAGCGTCAGTGTTATATTTGGAGTATGCTGGCTAACCGACTCTATCAGCTACATCCTCGGAATTTATACATCCGCACACAGTTATATTGATATAACATATATAGCAACTTCGATCATGATAATGTTCAATGCGGCTGTCAACCCGATAGTGTATGCTCTGGTTAGCACACGATTCAGAGAGAAAATCAAGCGAATGATGTGCTGCGAGGGCAGAACAGCTAACATTAGCCGCCCTGATGGAGAACTCTCGGGGACGGAAGGATCCTACAGCAGAAGTTTACAATCGGCCCAAGCAGCAGCAGGTCTTCAAGGAACAAGGGGCATGAACTACCTTAGGCACGAGCGATGTCTACCATACGTCGAAGAGCTTACTTCTCGTTGAACGCTAGACCAGTAGAAGAAACGTGTTTTATTAAATTAACTGTGTACATCTGTAATTAATGCGAAGTTGTGTCAAATTTTCATTAATCATGATTATTATTAAAGTAGTAGTCAAGATGATAATTACTAGTATCATTATCATAATCGCCATCAGCATCACCTTACAAAAAATTGACGCCAAACTGTTGGAAATAATTATTAGATTCCAAATTTTGTTTTAAAATGTGGATATAACATTTAAGTGTAAAATTTAAGTGTAAAATTTGTGGAACAGAACCTCTTTATAATAGACCCCGATATAATGAAATCTCCGTTTTAACGAACGCAGTTACTTAGAATTTACACCTTGGCAAAGGGTAATTGTCATCATGCCACCAAATGTACGTATGTACGCGGCTTTGTTCTCTCTGTGTGATTGATATTCAAGACAAGCAGTGAAAACGTAAAGCTGGTGAGATGTGGCTGGAGTGACAAGGATACCTCACAATTTAATGTGATTTGGTAAGCTGAAGCCACTCTAAAGGCACTAAGGCCACATGGTAGCGAGCATTATCCCTTAAATATACCAAAGCAAAGATTGAGCCCAAGCACAGCCACATCCCACAAGCTTTACGTTTTCACTGCTTGTTTTATGGATATGTGGGTACTTGAGCCTGAGCATTATTAGTTATGCCATGCTGATGAGGCTTAACAAGTTGGGATAACTGCTGATTGGCCCACATAGCAGCATCTTCACCCCCCAAGTTGTCAGCATGACAAAAGGTGACGAGAATCAAGCGGATGAGAATGCGAAAGCGGATGAGAATGCGGATGTTGATGTTGTCGCCGAAAGGCCAGTCTTATTTTCCGAGGAATACAATACTTCCCAGGGGTCCAAGTCCCTAAAGGCTGAGGAACGAGAAGATTTCGTTCCTGCACCGAGTGTTTTGCAAGATTTATATGCGAGCGGGGCTCGTTTTACTAAAGTCCCCGGCAACACGTGGTCGTTTGAAAAAACTGGTCTACGTCTGAAGAAGGAGTTATCTGTGTACTTCGCAATAGACACCCTCTGCTCTAGTCAAGACATTCTAGAAGGGCTTGACAAAGCGGGCCTGGATATTGACACGATAAATTCAATACAGCGCCGCGCTTCAAACAACCACGTGGATTGTGTCCTTTGAATCTAGTGACGCTACAAATGTTGCCCTCGGCCTTCAAGAAGTTTGGATCAATGGTTGCCAAGTTTTCTTGGGGGATTGTGAAAGGAAAGTGGTGCTTGTTAAAGTTTTCGAAGCTCCGACCGAATTGCCGGATACGATTTTAATTGGGCGGCTTTCGGCGTACGGAAAGGTTTTTTCTTTTCGTCGAGATAGAGTTGCGTCTTCTATTTTTAATGGGATTCGTACTGCTCGAATGCGCCTTCAGATGGACATCCCGTCCACCTATTTTTATTGCAGGCGAGTTCATTCGTATCTGGTATCCAGGTCAACCGAAGACCTGTCGTCGTTGCGGGGATTCTGATCATTTGGCCGCGAGTTGTTCCTCTGTTCGTTGTTTCAATTGTGAGAAACCTGGACACCGCATGGAGGATTGCGAGGAGTGTACTCGGTGTTGTATTTGCCGTTCGAATGAGCATCCAGCCCTGGATTGTCCATTCTTGTTGCACAGTGCAAACATTGATGTTCAGCCTTCCAATTCATCATATGCTGATGTTGCGAAGACCGTAACTTCCCCGCCGACCGTAATTTCCCAACCGGCCGCGTCGCCCTCGTGCGCGAGTGTGGCCGCGCGTTCGCCGGAACAAGTCAAGGCTATTCGCGCTGCTGGGGCCGCGTCGGGCGGGGCATCTACTCAATTGAATTCCAGTGGTAAAAAGGCTCAGCGAAATTCCCCTAAGATGAATAGTGCGACGGTAGCACCCGAGAAGAGTGAGAGGGAGAGGAAAAGAGAGGAAAGGAATCAAGACGACAGGAGGAAGGAAGAAGAAAAGAGGAAGGATGATCAGAAGGAAGATCGTAAAAGAAACTCTCGACAAAATGCTGATGCATCGTTGGACAGTGAGCGGGTTCGCGATCGTCCACGCGAGTCCCGTGAATATGATCGTGAACACGATGGACACCGGGACCGTGAGTACGACCGTGCTTCGACGCGGGACCGCGATCGGGATCGCGATCGCCGTCGCGATCGGGATTACTGTAGGGATGATAGCCGTCATAGATCAAGAACCCGTGAGCGAGATCACAACAATAACTCTGAATCTGACTCTGATGATGCGTCTGAGTGGGTAAGAGTACGGAGGAGGAGGAGGGGTCGCCATTAGCGCCAATGCTAAAAGTTGCCACCTTAAATACTCGGGGGTTAATTACCCCGCCAGATGTGATCTAGCCTTACACGAATTGTCTCGGGATGATTTTGATATTTTCTTATTACAGGAGACTCATTACTCTTGCAAATTACAAGCTGATAAAATTGCGCGGAAATGGTCTGGTGATTGTCTCTGGTCTTTTGGGAGTGGCCGGTCGGCCGGTGTTGGCTTGCTTGTCTCTCCTAGATTCCAGGGCAAGATTTCTCGATATGTTTTTGATTCTGATGGCAGAGTTATTAGTGCATTGGTGCTTTTGGGGTCACACAAATTTAATATTGTAAACATTTACGCTCCAAATACCGTTTCTGAGCGCAGGGCCTTCTTCGAAGGATTACATTCCTATTTTCTTTCTCCTGTTCGTTTGATCGCTGGCGATTTTAATTGTATTGATAATGTTCTTGATCGCTTGCATTGCTCTGAAAATCGCCTGCCAGATAAACGTGTTCTTTGTAATTTCATGTCTGATTGCTCACTTGTTGACATTTGGCGTAAACAAAATCCTCGTGGAATTTCTTTTACTTGGGCTAACAGTTCTCAGGCATAGCGCCTCTATCGTTTTTTGGTTTCTCAAAGTTTAGTGAAATACGTTTGCTTAAACAAAGTTTTACCGTGTCCTTTTTCGGACCATGATTATGTTGTTTTAAATCTGTCTGTTGATAATCGCCATGGTCCTCGAAACAGTATTGGAAATTTAACACTGCCCTTTTGTCTGATGTAGACTTTAAGCGTGAATTGTCAGCGCTCATTAATAGTCACAAGGGTCGTATTGCTGATTTCTGTTCTCTGGGGAAATGGTGGGATAGTTCAAAACTTGTTATCCGCAACGCATGCATTGGTTTTTCTTATCGTAAGCGGAAATTTTTTTATTTATTTATTTATTTATTTATTTATTTATTTATTTATTTATTTATTTATTTATTTATTTGCCATTTTCACAATATTTACTTTTAATACACCTAAGTTAGTGGCGAGGAGACCTCAGGAAACCACAAGGCTTATAGGAGAGGCCACCTTGAAGGATAATATATAAGTATAATTTGGTGCTGTGTGAGTGCGGCATGACAGATTCAGGATTGTTTAAATAAAAATTCTAACATTTTTTTCTTGAAGGTAAGAAAACTTGCTGAACAGGTAATTGAAGTAGGGAGAGAATTCCAAATCATAGGACCTTGAAAGAGAATTGTAAATTGCTTAATGTTTGTACGACAAAAATGAGGGCGGTAACATCCAGCCGTCCTGGTGCCATAATTATGAATTTCACTACTTGTCTCAAACAAGTTGAGGAACATGGGAGGCAACAATTGATTATGATAGTAAAACATAAACTTGGCTATTTGAAATGAGTTCACTTGAAAAATATCAAGGATACCCAATTTAGCAAACAATGGAGCAGAATGTGCTCGATAATCGGAATTGGTGATGGCTCGCACAGCACGCTTTTGCAGAATGAAAATCCTATTTAAGTTGGACACATACGTGGACGACCAAGAAGAGTTACAATAGGTGATATAGGGATAAATTAATGCGTAGTACAGAGATAATTTGGTTTTTACTGATAGGTAGAATCGGGCCCTGAATATTATACCAACTGACTTAGAAATCTGTTTAGAGACATAGCTAATGTGGTGTTTCCAAGTGAGGTGCTCGTCCACGTATATTCCTAGAAACTTAGTTACGTTAGTCTGTTCCAGAGAATGATTTCCAAAAAAAGAGAGAGATTACAATTAAGTTTCTTTTGTCTCGACTTAAAGATGACATAACAAGTTTTTTTTACATTGACAGAGAGCTTATTACTTTTCAACCACATGTCATAGTTACACAATTCATCATTTAAAACAGATTGCAACTCAATGGGGTCAGAGTGAGAATAAAAAATACTTGTGTCGTCAGCAAAAAGTAAAGGCTGAGTTAATTTAGAGGCGTTAGGAAGATCATTTATATATAGTAGAAAAAATAAAGGACCCAAAATGGAACCTTGAGGGACGCCACACTTGATGGTCTCCATTGAGGAACAGGCTAGATTAAATTGAACAAATTGTTGGCGGCAAGAAAAATAGCTTTTAATCCACTGCAGAGCCACACCACGGATACCATAATGTTCCAACTTAGTGAACAGAATTTGATGATTAAGAGTGTCAAATGCTTTGGAAAGATCTAAAAACACCCCTGCAGTAGTTTCATGTCGATCAGTTGCGGAGGAATTTTATTAATGAGATGAGTTAATGCGAAGGAAGTTGAATAATTTTTCCGAAAACCAAACTGATAACAATATAAAATTTCGTATTTTTCAACAAATTCTATTATCCTGTTATACATAACTCTTTCGAAAATTTTCGAAAAATTTGGTAATAAGGAAATTGGTCTATAATTCACAAAAAGACCGGGATCGTCTACTTTATAGATGGGAATCACTTTGGCAATTTTCAGTTTATCCGGAAAAATACCTTTAGAAAATAAGAGATTAATAGTGTCCATCAGAGGTGCAGAAATGAAGTGAAAAGAATTTTTTATCACGTGCATTGGGATGTTGTCATAGCCCGGGGCTTTCTTCGGTGCAAATGAACTGCAGATATCTTCCAGTTCATTAATAGAAGTTGGAGTTAGGGTGATAGGTGAGTTGTTATTGCCAGTGAGGAAAGAACGAAAGGAACAATTAACTGTGGGTATAGAATTTGCCAAATTGGGACCAATATTAGTGAAATATTTGCAAACTTTATCAGCAATCTCAGCGGGATCCGTTATAGTACTGTTCTCTGACTTAAATGACGAGGGCAAATAGGACTTACTCTTTCGTTTGTTGATAACTTCGTGCAACAGTTTCCAAGTTTGTTTAAGATCTTTTTTCGCACTCTCAAACTGATTGTCATAATATGAGCGCTTGGCGACGCGAATTAAATGATTCAGTTTGTTTTTGTATGCTTTATAGTGCGATTCGCAGGATCTGTTAGATGACCGGATTAATCGTTTGTAGAGTCTATTCTTCTCCTTAATAGATTTGAGGAGGCCAGGGGTTAACCAAGGGGAGCCGAGTTTTCTTAACTGTCTATTTGTAATGGCCTTCAACGGGAAGCAGGCGTTGAAAAGTCTGGAATATTCATTGATAAAGCCGTTGTAAGATTCATTTGGGTCATCCTCGTTAAGAAAAGTGGACCAATATGTGTGAGAAAGAGAATCATTGAATTTCTTAATGTTGTCTTCATTAAAAGAGCGCTTGAAAATTTTCTTTACTCCAACGTGCGGTGTAATTTCATCATGAAAATACGCAAAGACGGGAAGATGATCGGATAAATCATTTAGGACAATTCCATTGAACACATTTTTTGAAAGATGGTTGGTGAATATGTTGTCAATTAATGTCGCAGAGTGAGAAGTAAGACGCGTTGGATTCGAAATGAGTGGAAAAAATGCGTGTGAAAATAAACTGTCAACGAATTCCTGAGTGTGTGCGTGATGATTGCATTGAAGAAGATCTAAATGAAAATCGCCCATTATATAGCATTGTTTATTGTCTTTAGAGATGTTGGAAAGAATATCATTAAATTTGTCAAGGAAAGAAGCTACATTTCGATTCGGCGGCCTATAAACAATCCCAACAATAATGTTTTTCCCAAGAGGAACATTAATTTCGACAAAGAGAGATTCGATTAATTCAGGATCAGAAAAATTACAGTTTGGGAGAAGCTTATAATCAAGATCTTTGTGTAAATAAATACCTACTCCCCCACCGGATCTAGATTTGCGATAGTTTGAGATAAAATTATACCCGGTGATGTTTACTAGCTCTGAAGTGGCATCATTTAGCCATGTTTCTGACACACCAACAACAGAGAAAGGCTTAAGAAGATTCCCCAACATTAGATTAAATTTATCGAAGTTACCAAGTAAGCTACGGATATTTAAATGCATTATGGAAAAGCTAACTTTTTTGTTCACAATATCAAGCCGATCATTAAGTTCTTCCTCAACAACATATTTGCTAGTAGGCAGGCGACTTAAAAAGTTTGATTCAGGATCAAGAAAGCTAAAAAGTGGATTGCTTAATTCTGGCTGCTCGATGGGATTAAATCTGAAAAGCGTATCAAGGCGGTCACTGTCAAATTGTACAGGACCGTGGGACAATTCATACAAGGCTAGGTTGAAAGAGCTATCATCTAGATGGTTGAATGGAAGGGTAGATAGGAGGTGCGACTCATCTGCCATCAGAAAGTGACAGGAAAGATACAAATCTACTACATAAATAAATAATCAAAAAGTACTTAGCTCAACGGTAGTCCCTCTCGCTCTGCTAATCTCTCAAGGTCATTGTGAGACTTAATTAGAAGTGGGCGAGAGTCTTCAGTTTTTCTCAGGTAAACAATAAAGTTCTTCGACCAGCAGAATCTGAATCCGTTGCGGGTTTGAAACTTTTTAGCATCAACCAGGAGTTGTTGGAGCTGGGGAGTAAGATGATCAAATAATTTCACGTCTTGCATCGAGCATTCGGCCGGTAATCCAATAGATGTAGCTGAAACCTTGCAGGCGTCCTTTCGTACATTCAAAACTTGATCTTTCATGCTCCTTCGAGTGAATTTACATATTACTGGTCGCGGGCCAGAAGATGCATTTCTGGTAGGAATGCGATGGGCAATATCAATGTCGTAATTTGCGATTGAGACTCCCGTTTGTTTAAAAAGGTTTAAACATAAGGCAGTAGTATCGGAGGCTGATTCATGCGCGTCAGTTTCTGGAAGGCCGATGATCTTGATGTTGTACTGGTAACTGTAACGCTGAACTTGTTCCAGCGTCGTGGAAATTTCTTCCACCCGGGCGGCCAGCAAATCGAGTCGCGAGCGGAGCTGGTTTAGATTTGCGTTGAGTTCCACTCGAGATTTGTTGAGGTCGTCGTATGATTTGCCATAGAACTCCAGGCTACCCAAAGTAGCGGCATCTAGTTGGGCACATTGGCCGCCATCACTAGATGACGGCCCATCGTTTCGATTTAGATGTTGGTTTAAACTCTCAAGATTTTGTCTAAAAGCAGCAATTTCATCTTTAAGAGCATCGTTTTCCTTTTTCAATTGAGCAACGGTAACACTAGGCATTTTGTGAGGAGCTGAAGCTCACAGTTTACAAACCAGTGCGGAGTAATCGAAAATGCGTCCGCACACAAAATTGCCAATCTCGAACGTAATCGCTTGACTAAACGTTTAAATTGGGCCAAGCATACCTTTTCACAAGGTGACCATTCTATGTCTTCGGAAATAAGAGACCTCGAAAGTGCCCTTTCGTCCCTCCTATTACGATAGGCGGAGGGCGCGAAAATTCGCTCACGTGCTAAATGGATCGAGGAAGGTGAAACACCAACTCGGTATTTCTTTCGGCTCGAGCAAAAGCGAGCTGAGAAGAATTCGTTTGATTGTCCCTTCGATTAAAATGGTGTGGAGAAAACGTCACAGTCTGATGTTGAGTCTATTCTTGTCGATTTTTATAAAAATCTTTTCACCAAAGATGACCTTGACGTACTGATTCAAGCTGAAATAATTGACGACCTTGAATTTTCATTAACGGACCTTGAACGCGAAAGCTGTAAGGGTGAAATAACGAAAGATGAGCTTTTTTCTGCCCTGAAAGGCCTTCAGACTGGTAAATCGCCTGGGTCTGATGGTCTTCCGCCTGAATTTTATCTGTCTTTCTGGGATGATTTGGGCGACATTCTCGTTTTAGTTCTTAACGAAAACTATCGTTTGGGGGTCCTAACTGACAGCCAGCGTGAGGGCCTCTTGCGCTTGCTGTACAAAAAGGATGATAGACGATTGCCGAAAAATTGGCGTCCAATATCTCTCCTAAACACAGATTATAAACTGGCATCCAAGGTAATCACAGAGCGTTTAAAACCGGTGATGAGTTCTATTGTTCATCACGATCAAACGTGCGGCGTAGTGGGAAGATCCATTTTTTCTAACTTACAGTTAATCCGTGATACACTCGATATGATTGAAAAAACTTATGAAACCGGCATTCTTGTTACGCTAGACCAGGAAAAAGCTTTTGATCGCGTTGACCATGGTTTTCTTATGCGCACTCTTTCTAAATTTGGTTTTGGTCCTTCCTTTTGTCGCTGGGTGCGTTTATCTGTAATGGCAATCTCACTAACGCCGTTTTCCTTGAGAGGGGAGTGAGGCAGGGTTGTCCCCTGTCTCCCCTTCTTTGTGTCTTGGTATGGGAGGTTTTGTCAACTCAAATCAGGAAATGTAAGCAAATCGAGGGCTTCCGGCTTCCTGGAGCTGGGGGTCTTCAATTTAAAATCTCCCAGTACGCCGATGACGCCACTAATTTTGTTAAAAGCGAGCTTTCTCTCTGTCATCTTTTGCGTGTTGTAGATAAGTATGAACTAGGCTCAGGCGCCAAGCTCAACTCCTCCAAGTCAGAGGCTGAAATCGAAGCTTCACAAACTAGAAACCGTTCTCAATTTATGGAAACAGAGAGAGCTGTCTTTTTCAGGCCGTGCAACGATTGTTAATGTACTTGGCGGTAGCCGGTTTTGGCACGTGGCCAAAATTATCGCGCCTGCCAATTGGGTTTGTGATCGTTTTCATCGTCTCGTATGGTCTTTTGTGTGGAAAGGTAAAACGGAGAGCGTCAATCGGCAGCGTTGCTGCGCGCCTATCGAACTTGGTGGCTTAAACGTTGTTGACTTTGGTTCTAAATGTGTTAGTCTTCGTCTGTCTTGTTTTTGTGGTCTCCGCGATAATTTTGGTGGCCACAAATGTTATTATCTGGCCCGTTATTTTATCGGGAATTGCCTAGCAAGACTTGACGCGCGATTTGCTTTTGCTTCGAATCTGGTTCCGTCTTCATCGGAGCCTTCTCTTTTTTACCGTAGATGTCTAAACACTTTCCAGCAGCTATTTGATAAGTATGGTGCGTTACCTGACGATCTTTCTTGTAAGGAAATTTATTTGCTTTTATTTGATTTCCCACGTGCTGCGCCTAGGTGTGCCGGCTTGTGGAGGTCTGTTGTGGGCCGTCCCATAGAGAGGTGGACCTCGGTTTGGCCCAAATCGCGGCCCAAATCGCGGCTTGGGGAGCAGGGTTGGCGCAGTGGTGAGAGCGCTCCCCTTCCACCAATGTGGCCCGGGTTCGATTCCCGGACACGGCGTCATAAGTGGGCTGAGTTTGTTGGTTCTCTACTCTGCTCCGAGAGGTTTTTCTCCGGGTACTCCGGTTTTCCCCTCTCCACAAAAACCAACATTTGATTTGATTTGATTTATTTAGAGTTAATTTGATTTCATATATGTGAGGCGCATTTGAAAATTGTATAATTGAATTTGCGCCATATAAATAAATATTATTATTATTATTATTATTATTATTATTATTATTAAGTTAATTGAAAATCGCAAAAATGATGTCTTATGGCTTCTCTTGCATAATGCAGTTCGTGTCAGGTCCATTCTTAAATCCTGGGGTTATATTAGTTCTGATTGTTGTGCTGTGTGATCGCGCAAGGAAACTTCTGAACACTGTTTTGTTTCCTGTCCTAGAGTGATCCGGGTCTGGAATTATTTTGTTCCCTTTCTTTCTCGTCTTCGGGGCTCTCCTTTTGTGTTATCCTTTTCTTCTGTTCTCTTTCCTCTCTCTGATGCTCCGTCTTCCCCTACTCTTCCTATCTTTCACTATTTAGTTGCTTCGATCTTGTTTTTTGTTTGGCGAACCCGAAACCTAGCGACTTTCCGAAATAACGTTTTAGATTCTCGCGCCATCATTGATATGATTATTAAAGATGTCAAATTGCGTATCCGCTGTGATGCTTTTGACAGAGTTAGGTTTTTTTGGTTCACTAATAATATTATTTGCTCTGTCAATGCAGATAACGAGATTGTCTTTAATTTGTAGGTTGTAATCCTCCTTCCTCTCTCAGGGCATATTCTTGTCCGGTTTCTGCAATTTTTCTTTTAACACGTATTAGTGATGTCCTTTGATTAGTAATGTCCTCGATTGCTTTAATTGGTGTACTAATTATGCAATTGTCATTTTGAACTTGATGTTTTGTAATTAGTGCTCTTCTTTTTGCGTTCGCCGTCATATTGTATTGTATTTTGCTCTTTTTATCAACGACCCTTTGGCCGTTGTGTAATTCTAAATAAATTTTATCCAAAAAAAAAAAAACAGATGTCCATGGCTGCTAATGCTTGGGCTCAATCTTTGCTTTGGTAGATTTAAGGGGTAATGCCCGCTACTATGTGGCCTTAGTGCCTTTAGAGTGGCTTCAGCTTACCAAATCACATTAAATTGTGAGGTATCCTTGATATTCAAGACGTACTAAGTATAATTTAACTCCGTTAAAACGAAATTTTGGTCAGTTTCCCAGAAATTCGTTGTAACGCGGGATTTCTGTTATAACAAGCCGCCGTTATAACAAACTCATCTTACCAGTCCCCTAGCACTCCGTTATATCGTTGTTCCACTATAACTATGCATGGATGGGAATCATTGATGTTACACAAATGAACCAAGACAAACGCTATCCAGCCTGAATTTCAGCCGCCTCTTCCGCTCTCTAAGTCACTCGGGGAGAGAGGCGACTGAAAGCACTGGGTGTTAATGCTGTCCAGTGACGTCACGAGTCAAATGTTGTAATTTATGCAATTTTTTGCAAAACACGCGTGTTCTGTGTTCGCATGTTACAGTGACGTCACGAGTCAAATGTCAAATGTTCAAATGTTGTTGGCCTTGCAAACATCAAACATTCCAAAACAGCAAAGCTGTTCGATCAAATGTGAAATTTGCAGGATTTCGGATCCCACCGATCGCTATGCGATTTGTGGTAAAACCAAGAATTTTACCGAGCATTTACAGGCCTTCAATGTGCCATTATCAGAAGATGGCTACCTCTGCAAGTCTTGTGTTAGAAAACTTCAGAAACATCGAAGGATTAAAGAAAACCTGGAAAAGTATGCCGAAGAAATTAAAAGCTTGCTGAGAACCTCTCTGAAGAGGGGGGGGGGGTGTAAATATTGTGGACGCAGGTTTTTCAATTTATTTCCCAATCACAAATACTCTTTGTCTTTGGCCATCGTAGCTTAACAAGAAATAACACACAAACTGCGGTAATAAACATGACAATAAAACGCATTGTTGGAAGACATTTGTCCGGATTTGTCCGGTTTTCCATACATTTCTTTGTAAATTTTTTACGTTTTTAAATGCCTGTATCTCAGTCAAAACTAGCCAGATTAACACCAAACTTGGGGATTTTGTGAATCTCGGTATGCTCTTTCTGACTATGTGGATCAATAGTTGCTAATCCCATAATTTACAGACTCGTACCTAGTCCCTCACGGTATGAAATCAGGCAATTACAGTCAGAATACTCAGCGCGTGCCGCCTCTTATTTGAGAATAGTTTTGATTAACTGCCAACGGACTGCATAATTTTCATAACTTTCAAATTTACAGTAATTTGAATGTTGTAATCAATCAACCGTAGCCCAAGTGTAACCTCATTTGAAATATCGATTGTTGATTGGTTTATTTCTCACTTGGCTTGAACGCTTCCTGCTGTGTGCACGTACGAAGTTTGGTGTCATTTTGAGTCTTCTTCACTTGTTCGTCATTTTCTCAATCGTTCGACATGGTTTTCGCGGATTTCTTTTGATAAACACAACCCTAAGCTCTTGTAGAAAAGAATGGCGAACTTTTTGGAACGGACGTATCCAGATTGCCGAGGAAAATCATCCAAGAAACGTCTCTAGCATGAAAGGTCAAATGTCAATTGCGTTATTTGATCAAGCGGCGTGAATTTCAACGAACGCGCTCCCAAGAAAAAAAATTTTAGATCTAGCAAGCTGGAAATAGCCGCCAAACGGCCTTCTTTCAGCGGAGTGCGGTAGGGTTTTTATGTCACAGGACGCGAACACCGCACCTACGAGGCGTTCAAGCCACATGAGAAATAGCTTGAGATCATGTCCTTGCCCTATATTCTCTACATGTCTCCTCCCCCGCACAAAAGAAAAAGAACGCCTGATCGCAGGTTACATGAGAAATAAAGCGATCAACAACCGGTACTTGAAGTGAGGTCGAACTCAGGCTACGGTTGAATGATAGCAATATTTAAATTAAATTTGAAAGTTTGAAACGAATAATGCAGTCCGTTCGCAATTAATCAAAACTGTTGTCGAATAATAGGCGGCACTCACTGAGTATTTTGTCGACGTCTCAACTTCGAAACCGAACACGAACACATCGTCCACTATACCGATTCTCGCCGAATCGGTTGTTCCTAAAACACGGAGTGCGGAGTGCGGAGTGCGGAGTGCGGAGTCATCAAAAAGAAAAAATGGGAAATGGCAAAAATGGGAAAAATGTGATACAAATACAAACGAGTACAAAAATTCCATATAAATACAAATAAAATATAATAATAAAGAGGAGATTGAATATTTTTCTCTGACAAGAACCCAATAATAATGAAAATCAATAAAAACGAGAACATTTTGTGATCCGTAATGAGTACAAGGTTTCTCTGGGTTATTATTTTTTTGTTTTGTTTTTTTTTTTCCAGAATTTTAATTTTATTTCATTTCTGATGCACTGTTTATCACAACTTGAGTTCGTAGCGATAGTTATCTCCGCAGTACATGACATAAAATTCTTGCAAGCAAACTGCAGCAGAGCCAATCACCTTTGATTTGGCGATGAATTCACTGATGGCGAGTGATGCGAAGAACTAAGAGAAGCGAAAGTAGAGAGAATTATTACTTGTGTGTGTACTGAATATGTTTTTTATGACTCAATATTGAGCGATGTAATTATAGTTGAGGGATATCTTACAAAGAGACTTACCTTTCTTCGTCGGTTATCACCAGCGGATGTTCCTTATCTAGGGTTAAGACAATAATTAATATTCATTTTAATCGTCATTTTAAAAAGCTAAAGGAAGCCTTCAAAGGAAAAGCAGTGTTCAATAACATATCAATCGACTAACCTTGACCAGTGTCAGACATGGCTGGCTAAACAGTAAACGTGCTCGTGACGTGACATCTGTTCGAGTGCTAAACCTGGCACAAATTCGTTACAGGAATTAGCCCAGAATTTTCCACGCAACGAGCTATTATTAGTGCTTGCACGATTTTATCTTCGTGTGTATGTTGTGGGGACCTCTACTTCTGATTGGCTCAGCTACATTTTGCTTGCAAGAATTTTATCGTCACGAACGCAAGTTGTGACAAACAGTGCATCAGAAATGAAATAAATAATTAAAACTCTGGAAAAAAGAATAACCCACAGAAACCTTGTACTCATTACAGATCACAAAATGCTCTCGTTTATATCGATTTTCATTTGTTTCTTATTCCAATTATTTTGGGTTGTTGTCAGAGAAAAATATTCAATTTCCTCTTTATTATTGTATTTTATTTGTATTTATATGGAATTTTTGTACTCGTTTGTCATTTTTATTTCGTCTGTTTTTAATATTTCTTCTTTTTCCCATTTTTTCCATTTCCCATTTTTTTCTTTTTGATGACTCCGCACTCCACACTACACTATACTCAACACTCAACACTCAACACTCAACACTCCGCACTCCGCACTCCGCACTCCGCACTCCGCACTCCGCACTCCGCACTCCGCACTCCGCACTCCGCACTCCGCACTCCGCACTCCGCACTCCGCACTCCGCACTCCGCACTCCGCACTCCGCACTCCGCACTCCGCACTCCGCACTCCGCACTCCGCGTTTTAGGAACAGCCCATCTTGGCACTAGTAAATACACCGTTGAAATACAATGCGCTTCATCCACTGCTATACCACTTTTGTAAATTTTCAAGGTGAGCATTCGTCTCCATGGATCGGCAGACAACATAGATTCGGGCGAATTGTATACCAGTCGGTACTTTCCTGCTTCTACCTCCTTTAGGACACTTTCCACTTGATCGGCCGCTACAAATTCTTCACAGATACTCAACGATTTCAGGAAGGAGGCTTAGTCCTTCATTATTAAAGCAATCAATGGCGAAATAATAACAACTATGCTTTCGTTTGGAAAACGGCTGTGCTGCTTTGAAAGTTCATTTGCCACGAGTGGAGCCATCTGATATGAAGGTTTTCCGTATCCAGTGGGCAAGTTTACGAATAAATCGCTTCCATTAAGAAATTCCGAAAGTGCCTTTTCTTGTTGCGGATAAAGCTTTTGAGCACCAAATGTCGAGCATACGCCAGAAACGGCTTTCTGAAAATCTTGTTGCATTAGCTCGCGATTCTCTTCCGCCATCTTGAACGCGCGAAGTCAGGCAATAAAATTATTCAAATTATTCGAGTCGCGCGAATAAATTAACACGGCAACCAATCAGAACCACTACCAGGTTTATGGGTGGTGACGTCACCGGACAGTGCTTCAAGACGCCTCTCTTCCCGAGTGACTTAGCGAGCGGGGGAGGCGGCTCAAATGCAGGCTAAACGCTATCCTGATGACACGCATTGTTTAATATCAATCAGTCCTAGCAATGGGTATATATAAATAGAAAGACATCCAGTGTTTGCCCTTTCTTTCTCTCTTTTCCATCAATGAAAAGGCATCAGGCAAGTTCGCTGTCGCCTTGTGTGCCTCTGACAATGGATTTGACGAAATATAAGGACTTAGCCTTAGAATGTGGATTTTAGTGTGTAACAACAGCAATAGCAATAGCAGTAACAGTAACAGTAACAGTAACAATAATAATAATATATAGATTTAGCCAAGCCTAAAAGCGGAGCTCACGATTATAATTTTTTTTGGACTGGTATTAAACAACTACACATGGCTTTCCTTGCGCCAATATCAGTTTATGTTTAGAGCAGTCAACAAGAATTGGCCGCGGTGCAAAAACCTCAAAACATTAAAACATTACAAGAAAACAATATATTACGTGTCTGTTTGTACGAATACAAATTTAAACAAACAAGAAACGATCAAACATTTCATCCAACATCGTGTTGGACGAGCATGTTTGACCGTTTAACCACATCTCTCAACATTGCTTTTAATGGCTTTCCATGTTTGATCTAGATCACTGAAATATTTTCACCCAACATTTCGCGTTACGAACAAATGTTTGATCATTTAGCCACCCCAACCAACAAAGCATGCAACCAAATGAACCAAATAACGTCGAAGTTTCCGCGATAATACGCAAAAAATCGATCTCTATACTCACTCTGTCTAGTGTTTGGTCAATCATTGTTTACGCGTTTAGCCACCTAACGTTATGTTTGACAAACACGATGTTGGATGTTTGATCGTTTAGCCGGGGCTTTAATCCTTTTTTACGAGGACTCATTGCGATGACGTGTAAATAAGATAAGGGCAAAAGTTTCTTAACGCTGCTGAGGCACAGACGTCGAAAAACAGTCAGCCAAGTGGATTAAAAATACTCGTTCGCGATCGCTTGTTAGCAAAACAGCAAAAGAAACAATTCTACTACTTCTTAGCGTCCAAAACGAGTGGAAATGATGGTTATTTATGTCCAGTCGTAAGAAAAGTACAAGTTTCATTCCTGATCCAAGAAAAGTAACAACGATTAAACCAAATGTTAAACTTCAATTTATTTAATTTACCTGTGATGTAGAGGTGCTTGAAAATACGTATCCACTCTGGTAATAACACGAATCTCCAAAAATAGCAAGCGGTTTGTCCAAAGTAAGAACTTCTTCCACTAAGTTTGAGCTACTCGTTCCTCCCGTTAATGCCGGTGAACTATTAAGTGACCTTTCTTGGTGAGCTGCAAGATGTCGCGTTAAAGTGAAGGTCCTTGAAGCGTTGAATCATTTTGTTTTTCAACCACACAATCCGAGCGCCATGCAAGTGGATTCAAGTTTTAAGCTCTTCCTGAGAAAAATATTTCGCTCTTCCGTTGAATCACTTGGAAATTCACCTTCCGGAGTATCTTTAAACTAGTTCCTGATTTTTATGGCTTTTGCGCGAAGAAATTCGAAAGAACATGAAGTTGTTTTGCTCAAAATGAAGAAACCAACTGAATGTGAAATTAAGAGCCGCAGAAAGCGCGCGAAAAATTAAGCCTCGTTTTAGTTTGTGTCCCACATCTGGCTTTTTAAGCCCGCGTTATGGCCACGTGATACTGGTCAGCGGATGCCTTGTTTTGACAGGTGTCAATTGACCATAACATGGATGTCCGAGGATGTCTAATATCAAAGATGTGTGCTGTAAACTAGGTCAACTGGAGTAGGGCCGCCATGTTGGATGATGATGATGATAGGACATTTCACAGCACATACATGAGCCGGCGGACGTACGTACGGTGACCAAAACCAAATTTTCTCGAAAAGATGGGTTACCATATTTTCTTACCAATGGTGCTCCGCTAATAATAGGAATCCATTGAACTGATTCAGAGATCTGTACTGTTGGGGTCGGCAAGGATCCTTAGGAAAGTGCTGGAGATGTAGGCTGGAGAGGAAAGTAACGATGAAGGATGCTTCTTCGTTTCCCTAGACAGCTGGTTGCTGCCCGGAGCCAATGAAAACCAGATTATTAGCAATAATAATAATGATAATAATAATAATAACAATAATAATAATAATAATAATAATAATAATAATAATAATAATAATAATAATAATAGCGAGTCGTAACGCGTTAAATTCTACACAAAAACACGTTTCTCTAATTAGTAATTCCAGGATCTACTCGACTAAAACGATTGAGTGAATTTCTAAACCACGAAGAAACTGGGGGATTATATTGAATTTCTATTTCAGTTCACAGCCTAGAAGACGTTACCTTGTATGCTGAAGACACTATTGCACAAGGAAAACGTCAGTTCTGGCATAATACCTATTCATTCACATCATATTCAGAATAATATCTTTCGTAGAAGCGGCGAAGAAAACGAAAATTTGCATACGTTTTATCTTTCATGCGTGGTATAGTTGATTGAATGACATTTTGTGTTTAGTTTATCATCAAGGCAGATTGGTTTAATATTTTTACCACGAGAAATAATACGATTTAAAGGCACTACCAAATAACATTTATCTCATAAGCCGAAGCTCGCCTGATCAATGGCACGTTAACCCTTTGACTACGAGTTATTGCTATTTTTTTTTTATTTAGCAAATTTTGGGTGATTAGTCTGGAGCACTAATCCTCTTCATATAACGAGTTGCGATAGAAATAACTGCAGTCTTCTGGCACTGTGGGCTCAAACTAAGGTGTGACGTCACGCACATTAGCGGCTGTTGTTCGTTTCACCGAGTCTACAAGCTCTATTCTGGTAAATTTGCCGCTTTATAAGTGATTTTCAAGCCATTTTCCTCTACAAAAACCCTCAGGCTGACGTCATTAAGATGGAATGTGGATAAAGGCAAGCCTCTTGAAGAAACCAAAGGTGACGGACGGTTTCGTGCTGAATGAGACACCAAATATATAATAACAAAATAATAAATAAATAAGAAAAATTTCTCTATTTTCAATCCATGTACAGATAAGTATCTAGTCGGTGAATAGCAAAAGGAATTCCTTCAATATTATTTCAGTCTATCACACTGTCTCCAATAATTATATCGAACAATAACATGACGCGACTATACAATTGTGGGGTAGGAGTGGCCTGTAGCGACCGGTAAATACAGATGTATGGGCTTTCATTTTATCGGCATAATTAGCATTTTTCGCTTTTTTAGATACTGTATTGGTTATGCAATAATTTTTGGACACGAGTCTGTCTTTTTAGTAGTACCTAACCGTTGCCTTTTGCAACTCAGTGGGTAAGAATATAGAATGAAGTGCACAGATTATTAAGAGCACAATTTTTGTTTTTAGACTTTTCGCTTATTTCTATTCGTTATTCCTATTCTGTCATAGAATAGGTGGATTAAAGATGAAAGTGATCTGCAAACAGTTCGTCGCAGAATAGTCTGGATAGAGCAACAGAACCTGTGTTCGGCAGGTCGCGCAAAGCCTGCATGGGAGGCGCAAGAAAAGATAATGAACTAAGGAAGCGGGCGCGCGCGCTAGCTCCCTCCCGCCGCACTCCGTGCTCTTTCCTCTCGCTTTTCCTCTCGCTTTCCCTCTCTAGGTATACAACTTGGGCAGAATTTCAGATTGCTAAACCTTATTTCTGTCATTTTTGAGCGAATCTGCGTTTTCCGTCTTC
>JAEMWC010000013.1:2435000-2437500 GCA_016490735.1 Pachyseris speciosa | reverse complement strand
GGCTGGTGTAGACCTTCATGCATTTATGAATCATGTTGGCTGGAAGAGAAGTGAAACGGCTTTGCACTAAGTCAAGTTAAGGCAAGTGATTAATCCGGCAGGTGCAGCTGCCAGGTTGGTGGATCTTCCTTCTGATGCTGGCAAGACTACAAATGTTTCGATGCTTTGACAGGATTTTTTCGGGCTTTCTAAACTTTGTGCCTTAATGAAATGAAAGGAAAATAGCACTAGAAGGTAAATTGTGATTTATTTACCATACAACAGAAAAAGATAAAGAAATAGTAAATGTAAAATTCTCCCTAATTGCAGGGGGTGTTTCGTTGGTGATAGACGAGAAATGAACATATAGTAGACTCTTAAGGACGTATACTTTACCCTTAGGGAGAGGGGATAAGGATTGGGGGAGGGTTTGTTTCCCGATATCGCTGTCGGGGTGTTTAGGTGTTCATACGGTGGCGTATGGCTTGGGTAGCTTGGGGAAGGTCAGATTGATTTCCCATACCTTATTACAATGTCAGGAATAACAATACCCAGGGATGAATATTATACTATTCACGTTCCATTTGAATTGTAAATATCATCCCGGGGGATTAATTAATGATATGCAAATGAGTATATATAATAGGAAACATTAGCATGCTTTGTCCCATTCACTTCACTGTGTCCGACAAGTAGGGCGTTTGGCGACCCACCAGCCCTCCCGAGCGAGTAAGTCGGGTTCCAGCTTACCTACATTCAATTCAGTCTGTCTTGGGCTTGTCCCAGGTCACATTGATTTCCCATACCTTATTATAAGGTCATGAATAACAATACCCAGGGATGAATATTATACTATTGTAATAATAAATCAATGTCCGATGGAGTTAATCTCGTACCCAGATCTCCCACGGCCAAGCCAAAAGGAGATGCGGTAGAGTTCAAATGTACGCCATTTTTCATTGGCAACTGGAAAAAAGGCTACCCCAATCTAATCTATGCCCTGATTGGCCCTTTTTAGTGCGGCTTTTGTGTGGCTTTATTTTCGTGGCAAATATTCAACATGGAAGTATGGAAAACGCGAACGATAGTTTCTAGTTTAAACGCCGTTTGTGAGACGAGAAGACAAAAATATCTCCCTACACTGCCTGTTACTCACAGTTACCTCCGGACAGATAAAATTATCTGGAACTTTCCGGCCTCTAGATATAGATCGGTGTGAAACCTGGCTTCAAGACTACCATCTGCCTCACTCCACAAATTTATCCTTGCACAAGACACTCCCACAGATTTAAAGTTATTTATTTGATATCGATCGTCGATCAGAGGGTTGAGCGGGCGAAACCACAATTTAAAGTTACTTGTCCTTTCATTTCTTCTTTGCAGCGAGATTATCGTAATGTGAAGAAAGCACTCGATAAATTCTGTAAATTAGCGATTTACCGTAACCATTTGCGAGAATGATAATATATATATTTAGCCAAGCCTAAAAGCGGAGCTCCAAAAGCATTCTTTTTCTACTGGCATTTACATATAGTGTGCTTGTCATATCACCCATCTGACCTCACTCAAGCTACAGACCAATGCTGTAAAAAAATAGTATGGAAAGGTGATCTGAGCCAGTGCCACAGTGGATTTGGACCCCCCGCATATTTGCACCCTCCAGTCCAGATCTGCTTGTGGATCAAATTTGGACCCCCTAGTCCAGAACTGCTAGCAGATATGAACCCCCTTTTACGGATTTGGACCCCCACCCCTCCTAAAAACAAGCATTCTATTCAGTAAGGTAATAAAAATTCCCTTGAAAATTGAGTTTGGAGATGTTAAAAAGCAAAAAAATATATATTGAGGTACGTTTTTCTTAAAAAATAATCTTTAATACTTTGTGTAAAAAAAAAACCTGCAACGCTAGTTTGCATCCATAAATTTTTAAAACAAATCATTTCTTAACATCTTAGAGCAATACCTAAGGACAGATCTGTTTCCCCGTTCAACTGTAGGCTACTTAGTTATGGTTTAGAGCCACTAGAAATTGGTGGAGAAACCTGGTGAATGCTATTTTGAATCAGTATCCGACATCAGACATATAGTGATTCAGATCATCACCTCATAATGAATGCAATTTCAGTTATCCAAAGCCTTCCATGAAACAGTTGGAAATCAGAAATTGTGTATCCTCTGGATATATGTATGCATCAAAAAAATTATGAAAGAAAGATACATGGAAATCAATAAAAATATTTAGATGATATGCATTAAAGCCAAGATATTTCTCTTGATCAGTTACTTCTTGACCTTACTATCGCAAAAAACTGCTTGGTGACAAATAAGCTCATCAATCAATGCACCTACAGTGTTTTTCAAAAAGAAATCCAGCTGCTCTTCTGGCCAGCCAAGTGCAAGACTAAGCAACTTGATAATAAAATATTAGGCATTTGGTTGATATCACTATCAAGGTAATTAACAATGTAGTATGAGGATTTAAGGTAATGATTCACCAAAGCAAAAGTGCTGGAAATCCGTG
>JAEMWC010000013.1:2385000-2432500 GCA_016490735.1 Pachyseris speciosa | reverse complement strand
CAATGGAATGTCGTTAGCGACGACGGCGACGAAAACGTCATTTCAAATATAACTTTGCTGCTGGCGACATGTCCAGGAACTAATTAAGTTACTATGAACGACGTCAAAGTAAGAAAATAGAAAGAAAAAAAATGCCGCCATTCGCTCACGTCCTCAAGAAAACATAAAACTTGGGTCATTTCACGTTTGTTGTTTTGCTGAGGACGGCAAAGAAATGTACCAAAATGCAAAAAGATCGTGCAGAGGAATTGTTCTTGCTCACTAAGCCTATTGTTTCGTGGCTTCTCGTTGCATGCCATCTTCGTTGCTTAAGCTCCCTAAATGACAGTGACGCCGTACTTTTGATGAACCGAACCTAATGCATTCAATTAAGTACATGAAAAGTTCGGCGTCTGAATCAATTAAGAACGGATATTTTAACGGCTCAACCGTTCTTTTCGCCTGGAGGAGGCGGGAATTTCGACTTTGGATCCGGAACGGCTTTGATTCAGACGCCAAACTTTTCATGTGCCGAACTTAATGCGTAAACAAGTTATTATATTGTATGTGTAAACAGTTGTACTTATTCCTGGAACTGGAACTGTATGAAGAACGCTTGTGAAACGACAAATTAAGTTCGACTTCTGAATCAACAGGCGTAATTTTGTTAATTTGGGTCGGTCCAAATTCGAATTAAATTGTTCAGGTTTTGCCATCTTTTTGTTGGTCAAGAAATCACAACTACATTTCATCGATTATTCTGACAAATACTAATTACCACCTGTTATAGAAAGATACTGAACTGGTGGGAAATAACTCTCATTCCCACAACCATTGACTTTAAGTCATGCGATGTGGTTAAGTTTGTGGTTTCATTTTCAGTTTCATTTTCAGGGTAGTGCTTGTGGTTTTCAACAATGCTTATGTTCTTCACCATTTCACCAAATGAAACGTGAGAGTTGTTTAGAGTTGCTCTTGAGAATGAGAGGGTTAATTATCATCAGAATCTTTATCACTAGAAAGTTGACGGACTCTTCTCTGAGTAGTCTTTCTTCTCTTCTCTCTTGGAGTTTCACCTCCCTGAACTCGCTGTTCAACACTCTCGCTTTCAGACTCATTTCTTTCATCTCTTCGGTCTGGCGTCTCTTCTTCTTTTAATGTCCAAGCCACCTGAAGCCTGGGCATTGATCGTACTGATGGAGGCCCCTCCATTCTTGCAACACAGGGTCTGATGTCCTCCTTTCTCGACTGCTCAATCCTGTTGGAGCCTGTTCATCAGGCTATCAGCTTGTTGGGATCTCCAACATGGCTTTCGCACTATCCACTTTCCCTCAGCACCATCCTCCTCATCACTGACATAATCATAGTTAATTTCTTTCATCCTGTCCTTCTCCTGGCCACGTGCCACTTTCAATCGTGCACTAAAAATCTGGGTAAAATAAAGATGCCATTTAATTTTGGTTAAATACTGAGGTGCTTCTGACAGCTTTGTGCTGACCTATGTGAGACAGTTTGTACCCAAATTGGTGCTATTTTTAATTTTTCGATGATTTAAAGTGCCTGATCTGAACCCCATGTACAGAATTTTTTAAAACTTTGCAGAAAAATGAACCTTCATGTGCTGATTGCAATTCAATGATAAAGATCGGAGGTCACTGGACTCATTTTTGAGTTACAGGCACATAACGCCAAAATTTAGGGTATTTCTAAGAAGCTGTACTGTTGATATGGTAACCTGAATATGTCACAAAATTGATCGCAAATTGTTGAGAAATAATTGGGAAATGTTTTGATACCATTTTCAAGACAACAAATAAAAAATTGTGGGAGTATCGCTCCATCAAAGAGTTGGTGTTTAAAAATAACAAAAGGTCCATTTTGAGCCACCTTAAGTAAAGTTAAATTCTAGTCAAAACTTAAGGATGAAAATCTTTTGGTAATGTTTGTACTGAACATTAGCTAAACTGGACTCAAAGTTCACTCTGACCCAGGGTTAGCCTAATCATGCTTTGAACAACTGGGCCCAGAAGTACAAAGCGAATTGCATGTCAATAATTAATAAGTTTGGGAAATAATATGCAACATAAAAATCAGGGCTTGTCATCAGGGGCTGTAACCCATAACACCTGTTAAGGCTTAGCTCAGTTGTTGTTATGGGTGATTGTTGTTTTGTTAACAAACAATGTTCATGGAGCAAGATCAGATGTTACAGGTGTAATGCCTGCTCCAAAACTTAATGACAGCTCTGAAAGTCACAATGTAACCTAACCAAAAACTCTTCAATTACTAAATGCTAATTAAAAACTATTATTATAATTTGTTAAGAAAACAGGCTTACGTTTTACTGTCTTTAAGTGATATCCCTTATCTTCATTTGCCATCTGCTCCTCTAGATGATGTTGCACAGACATGTTGTGTTGTGACAAATGCCTAAGGATTTTACCGAGAAGCCACACCAGTTTCTTTTTTTGCATATTTACTATCACGTACATTTGCTAATAATTGTTGCATATCTAGTGCAGTTCATTGCTATTTAATGGAATTACACACAAATCTGTCTTTCAGATCTATACTCACTTACAGTGTGTATGGGTCTCTAAGAATAACATCTTTCCCACTGCTAACTTTTCAAGGACAGAGTCAAGTTACAGCACTGGCAAGGTCATCTTGTTTGGTTACTAGGATGGCCAGCAACCGGCCTTGTAAATAACTTTAGACTTCTGAGAGCGGTCTACTCCTGCGTCAACCTTAAGATAGTTTTTCAGAACACTCTCCGCATCAAGTCTTTCTTTCCTTATAAGGACTGCTTAAACCGCTCTCAGAAGTCTAAAGTCATTTATAAGGCCGGTTGCTGGGACTGCACTGATTTTTACATCGGTAAGACAAAAAGAAGACTTCATGACAGGAAAACTGAACATTTCAAGGCACTCACTAAAAATGACCACACATCAGCTATTGCTGACCACATTAAAACCACTGGACACAACATCAAGTGGGATCATTTTCACATTTTAGCATTGGGCAAAACCGATTATCATTGCAAAATTAAGGAAACCTTATTCATCCAAGAATTTAAGCCAGCTTTTAATGTAAACATTAGTAGTGAGAAGTTGTTGCTTTATTAGTAAGGTGTATCCTTTCACATATTTACTGTTAAGATAGTTTTTCTTGATCTTGGATCCAGACGCCCGTATTAAAAGTATATAAACAATTTTCAAAAATTGTAACGGTCACTTTTGAAAATATATGTTGCCAAGCATACGAAATGTCAAGTCTATATAAAATGTGTTGGTTTACCATGTTTATCTCCACTGTTTGAGTTTTATTTTTAGTACTACACTGTTTATTTCCTACAATGCACTATCAAATTTACTGAAACCTCTGATAAGGATTAACATGAAATGGGCCCTTTGCAAATAGCCACATGGTACAAATCTGTCATGCTGATTACAGCAAGTAACACACAGAAACAGAAACAGAAAACAGTAAAACTTCATTAATACTTGACTGGATGAATTTGTTTTCTTTAGGGATGTCCCCAAAATGTAGCTTGCTCTACAGCATAGTGGGTTTTGTACCAAGTGATTGTTAGTTGCAGAAATCCCATTAATGTTTAATACCAGCTAACCATGTCCATGTAAAGGGGTAACAATGTATCTGCCTTACAGTGCAAGTCATACTGTAGGTGTCTACTGTGAGAGAGTTGGCTGTTATTGAGCGATCAGTCAAATACCCTTCTGTAAAAGTTAACATGTAAGCACATACACCATACAATGTCTTGATAAATTTGTAATTTTGCTTAGAAGCCATCCCCCCCCCCCCCCAATAAAGCCCTTATGAAAAGGATGGTGCACAATCTCATACAACGTACACGTAAATCGTACTTTAGCTGGAATCTTCATAAGTACATGTATGTGGACTTGCACACTGAGTTTGCAACTTAGTCTGCACATCATAACTTATAGAGACAAGAGTTAGACCAGTCTCCTTTCTACTCCAAAACTTACAATTATACTGATCACTCATTGATTACCTACATGTATATAATTATGTGTTTACAAAAATAATAGCTATTTCACAGGTACCTTTGCTCAGGCTTGTACAGCTTATCCAAGGACAAACTTATAGAGAAGGTGAACATCTGCCTGAAGGGAAAGAGAGTGTACAACTTTCAGCTACATGTATTAGAGTCTTTTAGATAGCAGTAGGAGTACAAGATTGAGTACGACTTTTCGATTTCAATCCAGTTACAGTGTACATTCCCAGAGCCCTCACTCCTCCCTCTTGCTGGAAACCTGATAACAACAGGGCTGAACGAGCACTAGGCTTGAAAAGTTATAATCGTGCTCAAACTCTTACTCCAAACTAAAGGTCGCTATCGTCAAGAGAAAAATTGTCTAATTGTCTGACAAACTACCAAATTTAAAGGCTATTTACATTGGAGCAAAAATTTGGCCTGGACCCAATATCCCGCAAAAATTTGACTGTTTCTTTACAAGACTCATCGGGTCCAGACCAAATTTTTCTGCCATGTAAAAGGCCTTTTACATTGTAGTTCCAATGGAAACCTTACTTCATCATTCTTTTCCTCCTGACTCGTTAATAAACAGTTTAATATTTTCAAAGTAATTGTAGACTCTATTCCTTCTGTTTATATTTAACCTGTGCATGACTGTCCACTCTCCTTGCCCTGAAATGCTGTTTACCTCCATTAATTGGGCATCTTAACTTCAAAATTTTTAAATGTATCAGTCACAAAATGTAACCAATTTCTAATGAGGTTTCTGTAGCCAACACTCAAGATATTTGTCAGCACCACCAATATTAAACACAAGGTACTTCTCAACAATATTATTGGCAAACATTAAACTTTGTTTGACCACAAACAATCCATCAACCAATGAGAACATTTTCTACACCTTCCGGGGAAAATCATGTGGCCTTGAACATGATTATGAATGGTTAAACAGTCACTGTCTTTCAGATTTTTTCTTGTGGAGAGTGGGTAGCTGTATACAGGCTATTTATATTATGACACCATTGACAATACATGTAGCAGTTAACGTGGAGAACCAAACAATGATGTTATTTAGGGCTTGCAACAGAAAGGATTGATGACATACGTGTACTTTGAAAATGAAAATCAAATATCAAGTAAACCATCAGTGAAAATAACCAATTTTAAAACTTACTGAAATTTCAGTTGGAATTTTTCCATCATCTACAGCATTATTTTCTTATAGACTTTCTACTTTTTCTAGAAGAACTCTCTGGTCCTCTTTCAGTCCTTGCAAGTCAGCAGTTATTGAGTCTTGCAATGAATTCTTTACACTCTCCAAAGCTTGACCCTGTAGTTTAAGCTGGGCTGATACTGTATTGAAGGCATCAAAAAACCTTGCCAATTTCAGCGATGGTGATTGTCACTGTATCACGCCTTCATACAGGAGTCTGATCATCAAAAAATCCACTCTAAGATGAATTGCCTGTCCTGGAGCTGCCACTACTACATGTAGGCCTCCCACTACTCGAGCTTCTGTGTTACAGTAAATATAAAAAAAAAAATCAAACAAACTCTCTAAGATTGAGAGCTTGAGAGTTATGTGGTGGTACTTACTACACTGTAGGCTCCCATGAAAGGATTCTAGATTAACTTGTTAATCGAGTGGCCTACTAACGTAGTGACATACATGTCTCAGAATTTGGGAGCCAATTAAACAACCTTTAACTTAAAAATTACCAATACAATTTTTTTTATTATGCATCTGAATTGCAACTCTAAAAATGTTGGTATTGGGGAGGTTGATTGAAATAAATATGAGATACAATGTACTGTATCTTTCTTAATGTCATTCCCACTTGTGAAGTTCAGCTTTTGGATTTGCAAATGACAACTTATATGCCAATTAAACACTGTAGGAAAAATTGTTTTAAGTAGCCAAAGAGGCAAGTAGAAAATGAAAACAGAATTCCCAAATCTGTTAATGTTAGTCAGTCCAGCATTAGTACACACACATGTAAATTGCATGCTTATGTATGGCAAATTTGATTTAGCAGAAAGCAATTGCTTTGACTTTTCCTTGGTCAGATAACAAAGAGAATTTTCTTTTAGAGCTTCCCTCCTTGGTGAAATCTGAAACATTGTCATTTTTATATCTACACTGTAACCATCACAACTGCTTTCAAGAGTGACAAAACTGTCATAAAAATTTTTAATTAAGAGCAACTCAATTCTTAGCAATCTCATCCAAAAATGTAATTTGCATTCTGGACCAGTTCACATAAAAAGACAGCAATAGTGTAATGGCAAAATTTTTTGGCAACAGGTATTTCATTGGTTGCAATTCAAACCAGTTCGAAGGGCAACAAAAGGTGTGAAATTTTATGTAACCTTGTGCATCATGCAAACATATCCTGTTAAGATTCGTAAACTATGTTCTTACCCTGCTCACTTTCCTAATAAACAGTAGCCATAGGCATCACAAACAAGTTATCGCAAGGAAGATAAGACCTATACTTAGTCTACAGTGTCAGGGCTCGTACACGATGAAAGGTGGGTACTCACAAAGGAATAGAAGATAATAACAGGCTTCTTTTCGCAATTGCATAAATTGCGTTCATAACTGCGAGGATAATTCCTCATTTGATTTAATAACAGGACAAGAGGATTAGAAATTAACTGTAGAAATATACCTATATCAACGACAATAAACTTGGAATTCCGTCGCCACCAACCTCAAGCAGCGCTGCGAAAACGAGTAAAAACCTAACTATCCTCCTCGCTAACCATCCCGCGTGGTAAGAATTTTAAAAGTGACGCGAAGAAACGATCGCAATCGTCATCTCACTTTTTGATTGATCCAGTTGAGCAGTGATTGTTGTGATAGCCAATGAGCGACGGAGGAGCAACGGTTGTCTGGTTACTAAGACAGCGGTCGAGCAGTCTGGTACTTGGTGTAAGTTGCCTGATTTGCTATCTGGATATGTCTTCTTGGGTCGCGACCAGGAGCGCGACACAAAATACCGGGTTGACTCTCATATACCTGGAACTGAAATCGTTAATTATTAACTAACAGCAGGGTACGGGGAACATAGAGGAACAAAGGGCACACAGAGGAGCAAAAGCAGTGTGCACTAGGAACAGAGGAACAGTGGGCACGAAGGAACAGTGGGCACAGAGGAACAGTGGGAACAGAGGAACAGCAGGAACAGAGGAACAGTGGGCACGGAGGAACAGTAGGAACAGAGGAACAGTAAAAACAGAGGAACAGTAGGCACAGAGGAACAGTGAGCACACAGGAACATTGGGCACAGAGGAACAGAGGGCATAGAGGAACAGAGGAACATTAGGCAAGGAGGAACAGTAGGCACAGAGCAACAGTGCCGGGCACAGAGGAACAGTAGGAACAGAGTTACAGTACGCACAGAGGAACAGTAGGAACAGAGGAACAGTAAGAACAGAGAAACAGTAGGCACAGACGTACAGTGGGTATAGAGGAACAGTATGAACAGAGGAACAGTAGGAACAGAGGTACAGAGGCACATAGGAACAAAGGAACAGAGAAACAGAGGAACAGAGGAACAGTAGGAACAGAGGTACAGTAGGTACAGAAAAATAGTATGCATAGAGGAACAATGGGCACAGAGGAACATTAGGCAGGGAGGAACGATGGGCACAGAGGAACAGAGGGCAGAGAGGAACACTGGACATAAGGAATAGTGGGCACAGAAGAACAGAGGCTGAAAAGTGTGCAAAAGATTGTCATCGGGCACGTTTCGAAAAGAGTTCCAAACGTTTTGCTCCTTGTTGATGTGTTCATTTGTTGTTTCCAATTTTTCAATTGCACTTTTGCACTAAAAGTAACAGGTATCAGAGCAGTATTTCTCTTCATGGCGTGAGGACAGCAAGTGCTAATTTATGAGTTTGGGCATGAATAGTTGAAATGATGTTTTTACTTTTAATTGTTAGTTTAACAACTTCTAGACTTTTTTACTTTCATTTTCTTCCGTTTTCGTCTGTGGAAAAAATCTTTGTGTTCAGTCGCTGCTATTCTTGTCCCAAAATAAAAGTTGAACAAGACATAATTAAATTTTTTGGTAAATGACTGTTTGCGAATTTCGCTGCCACGAATAAAAAACTGTCATCATTTTCTTTTCCACCTTATTAGGTATATTGAGAGAAGTACAAAGGCATAAACCAAAAATGATGTCAGTCAGATAGCTAAGAATGATTTCTTCACTGAAGTCAATCATGCCAAACACTAGAGTGCTTGTTCTAGTTTTAATGACATTAAATTGAATAGACAACGTATTCCACCCTCCCTGTTGCCTTGCAGCGGTTTTGGGTCTAAAGTCTAAGACTCTCGCCAACCGGTTAGCTCAGTGGCAGGGCACCGGACTAGCGTGCGGGAGGTCGCGGGTTCAAACCCCGGCCGGACCAACACTCAGGGTCTTAAATAATTGAGGAGAACGTGCTGCCTTTGTAATAACATCTGCAAATGGCTAGACTTTCTAGTCTTCTCGGATAAGGACAATAAACCGTAGGCCCCGTCTCACAACTCTTCATAATTGATTCTGTGGGACGTAAAAGAACCCACACACTATTCGAAAAGAGTAGGGGACGTAGTTCCCGGTGTGGTGGTCTATTTCTCATCTGCTGGTTAAATGCTCGGAGATATTAGCTGCACAAGCTACTCTACAATCCGAGGGTAAATAAAGTAATGTAATGTATATGTAGGTGAGACGATTCGACTGCCAACACAGACGAATCGATCGAATCGAGTCGAATCGACAACGTATTCCACCCTCCCCGTTGCCTTTCAACGGTATTCTGTCTAAGACTCTCGCGAATCGACTTCCGGTAACACGATTAGTCTGCTAACATAGACGAATCGACTGTAAAGTACGGCGTTTGACACGGGCTTTGCAGACCGAAAATAGTTTTTTAAAACTGATTTTTCAAGTGAAAGCCCTGGGTGGGGGTGTGCGGTCCGCTTCCTGAAACCCTCACCCTATTTCAGACCAAAATTTGCGATTTTCCTTACCCTATTTCAGATCTGACCAAAAATTTGATACCCTATTTCATACCTATTTCATGTACACAGTTGGCGTAAACATAATTAAAAGACAAAAAGGAACCTGAGGGCTTTTGCTGATGGTCTTATCGGCTAAAGATGAAGAAGTAGCTTCTTCTAAAATTATAGATAGGAAGCATAGGAAAACAGGACGTCGCTTTGCGATGTGTGGTGTTTTCTATGGAAAATAATTGTAAAATTAGTCCCGTCATCCAATCCGATTGGTCAATAAATATAGTCCAACACCAGGTAAGACCGGTCACTGTAAATTAACATAAAGAAACGTCCGATTTTCATTTGGACATGAAACCTTTCCGCCCTTTAATTTGCTTAATAATTATATTCAGAACTAATATATGTCAATGATTGCAACCATACAACAAATGGCATTATTATCATTTTATTTATTTTTCTTTTGTTATTAAAAGACACCTTGTTTGTAGCGGTCTTTGTTTTTTCGTAATATCAGCTTCTGTCTTCTTTAACTTAGCTTCCCTGGAATAGTTGACCTTGTTAAAGTTGGATTCTAAAAAGAGAGAAATTTTCCATACCTCTTCGCTTAGTTGTAACCAAAAAAAGGTCATTTGACTGACAAGAAAAAAAGTTAAAACAGCTGATAAAGTTCAACATAGAGCTACTCAAACACAGGACACTTGCTAATGTTTCGATCATTTATGCGGTTATAATCGACACATTTCAGTTGACATACGGCACAGAATTGATTAATGAGGTGTGTACTTATGCCACTTACTTTGATCAATTTGGGTCAAAACTTAAATGGGGATCTTGAAACAGCTGCAACGGAAGCTTTATGGAGAATCGGCCAGCGGCCTTCTTTATAACGAATTCTTTATTATCAACAGTTGATGTGGTAACTTAAACACAGGAAAGAGATTCAAGTACCAACGTTTCGAGCGTTAGCCCTTAGTGAAAGCGAATCGCCTTTTTATAGTCTGCTATGCAAAATTAAAGTTACGTCCGCTTCTATCTTTTTTGCACGGTTAATTTAAAATAAAACATGTAGGGCTATAACTCTGATCAATTTGGGTCAAAACTTAAACACAGACCTTAAAACAGCTGAAACGGAAGTTTCATGGACAATCGGCCACCTTCCTTCTTTATAATGAATTCAGTGTTATCAACAGAGTTGATAAGGAAACTTGACCACCTTAAAAACACTCAAGGACAAACGTTCTAGTTTTAGCCATTTGTCAGGAGGAATCGCCCTTTTTATAGACTGCTAAGTACAATTCAAGTTATGTCCTCTTCTATATCTTTTGTGCAGGGAAATTTAAGATGAAAACATACACATCAATTAAAAACAAGGAAAATCAATAAAGGAATTTCATTAGAATCGATTATGGCACAAGCGGATGTCTATAAATCGATAGCATAGAAGACAATGTTGATAAAACTTTTTAATATCTTTTAAAGTAATTCCCTCGAAAGGAATGTACTATTAAGATTTTTTTTCAAACTTCGCGCAATTGATATCCATGCATAGGACATAACATAGGAAAAAACGCAATAAAAAGACGGGGTAACAGTGCTGTTTTTCGCCCTACATGCCTGTTATTCTGAGTGTTTTGCCTCTTATTCTGAGTGTTTCTTGCAAATGATGTAAGGATGATGGACCACTTCGTCATCATCCCTTATTCCTCCCTGGCTCCAAATGCAGAGTTTCACATCATTTATGTATAAAGAATCCAACTTCTACTATTAAACTATTTTGTTATTGATCGGAATTCGCATATGACAATTCGCCTGTCAGTAAGAGCTTTGAGTTCTGCCTGTAACGAAATGAGTCAAGATCTACAATAAACGTCATGCTCCTGAACGAAGCTCTGGTCAACTTGATGTAGAAAGATCCCGGAAGGTGGTAGGGCACCTCTCGCTCAGCAATGGAAGTAAAACCGTCGAAAAGCCCCTGTTACAGTGGTCACCGTGCTCGTTTCTTTGCAACACGACAACACAGGGAAAATTTTGGCTGACAAAACCTTATGTCTAGGCAAATACGCCACGTTTCTAATGTGCACGCCCACGAGAGCGCGCCAAATGATGCCATAATTATAAATTATGCGCAGTAAGGATACGCCATGCAATAGGCTAGTTTTGACTTGTGGAAGAACAAAAGAACCGAGTCGAGGTTCAGATGCATAATTTGGATATTTTTTTGTTAACAACAAAGGAAAACGAAAATGATTCCCCTGAACCTCGACGTGGTTCTTTTCTTTTCCACAACTCGAAACTCGCCTATTGTGACGAATCACCTTAAGTCAACAAGAATCAACTGTTGACCAACTTAACTACCTCGTAGTTGAAACATGCGTGAGCGGACGTCTACATAAACGTAATTAGCTCATTTTAAAACACCGAACGTGTTGGAAACCGACAACCATCAGAACTGTTAAATTGAACAGGTACACTCGACTTTCGTTTTGGAGTTTGCTTGTGCTGGTAAAACCAGGCGTGTTATTTTAACAGTGGCTAGGATTTTGTTTTATGTACAGACAAGCCTTCACATGCTAAAATTAGTGAAGCCAAAAGGAATTCAACTGTGGCAGCCAATATACAGGCAATGTGGTTAAATAACGGGAAGTTTGTTAAATTATGGCGGTGAAAATAAAAAGTTAGGGATAATTTGGCCCCACTGGTACTGAATTTAGATTAAGTCGACATGGGGACTGTATTCCACAAATTACAATTGCAATATGTTGACATGTGGCTCATGTGGTAAAAGTATATATTAAGGCATCAGTCAGTTTTCCTTGAGTGATTATCACCAGATGTAACTCTTCGAGCACGAACTCTGCTGAAGGCTTATTTCGCTTCCAATAAAACGTTTGCGAGTGCTTAGAAGCTCAATTGGAAAAAGGGAATTGCGTTGGAATCCTTACTCGGGTAAGTCATTTGAGCTGAATCAAATATAAATACTGTTGTTTCGTTGAGATATTTTTGATCCTGATGTGGTGATCAACCCGTTACAAACAGTCAGCGGAATCAACGTTGTTTAGAATCGTTGTTAGCGAAGTAAGGCTGTTGTCTAAACGGTTTCCATCTTCATGTTTCCTCGTAAATATTGTGAACTGAAAGACTCTCAAAACAGCCCTCCATGAAAGCAAGTTGATAAGAAAATAGGACCTTCAGTTGACGACGAAGGGAACGGGAAGAAAGCTGTTTTACTTTTTAAAAGAATTACGAAAAACTATTTTTGTGATGCTGTTATGGCTAATTATGCGCTGACAAGTTTCTGCCAACAGTTCTGTCGCCGCTATAGACTAATATTCACCGCAAGTCGCGTGTTATATGAACTCGTAGCCGTGCATTTCATCACAATAAAACAAGCGTGCACCCAAGCCTTCGTTCTAATCGCCTTCGGTATCATTAATTTTTGGAGAAAAATTATCTTAGCTCTACTGTGTTTATTGTCGTGATGTCCTCGCGAAAGCGCACGAAAAAGTCGCGGTGTCCATTTAAATCGGCAAAGGAGCGACAGAATACCCTTCAGCGATGACCGTGCACACAGTCTCGCTTCAATCGATTGCGGCTCATATTTTAATCAGGAAAAATTGTTCAAGTAACTGGATGGCGAGAAGCTAGAAGAGAGTCATTTACTCTTTCACCATGAGGAGATTCGTAACACCCAGACGTACGTACTACGGTATCAAGCTGGGAAATGGTTTTCCGTCTTTTTCTCCATAAAATAAAATCTTGGTGAAGGGTGAACATTTTAAGCTCGTTTTCCCGCATCCTCTGACCGATTAGGCTGCAAACCGGCACGAATGTTTTAAGATACGTCCTTTGCAAAAAGCTGTGGGTTTTTTGAAATTCGCTCCAGTTTAAATTTATGGTCTGTTTTGTGGAAGGATACGTGAACACTTCTAGTATCAATCCAGGGGAGTGTAGGGAAAAAACGAAGAAAAAATGGAAAAATCGCAGAAACCTCTTCTGAGGGCGAAGTGTGAGGAAACATTTCCAATGTTAATATATATTACGCGTTTTCTTTTTCTAAAATTTTAATCTCAACATTGAATTCTAAAAATATTAAGCTTTCAGAAAATGTATAGGTTGTCAGGGTTTCCTCTGCGAGCGCTCATTTAAACGCTCTGTTTCTAACTATGGTCATTTTGGGTATCCTAATACCTTAAGAAGTGCTATTGTGTCTAAGACTCTCGCGAATCGACTTCCGGTGAGATGATTCGACTGCTACACAGACGAATCGATCGATTCGATCGAATCGACAACGTATTCCACCTTCCATGTTGCCTTGCAGCGGTTTTGATCATGAGTCTAAGCCGACTCTCTCGAATCGACTTGCGGTGAGACGATTCGACTGCCAAGACAGACGAATCGATCGAATCGAGTCGAATCGACGACGTATCAGGGGCACCCAACGACAAATTTCGGTGGATATCTGTTCGGTGGAGGGTAATTCGCCTCAGGTTTTCGGCGTCGATTAAAGAGTGCACTCGGATTTTCGTAACTAAAACGTGGCCTAAAAGATTCGCAGTTAGGAAATCATTGTCCCTAAGGTTTTCGGAAAGGTCGATATTGCTGTTTTTGTTAGTCTAAAACGTCAGCTGGCATTTTCGGAAAGAAAATAGTTCCCTAGAAAGTTCGTGGAAAGTTCATTTCAGCTTGTATTTTCTCAAAGGAAGATTTTGTTCCCTAATATTTTCGGGCAATTAAAATTTCAGCTAGGGAATCCGAACAGATGAACTTCTTCTAGCTTATGAAAACATCACCTAAAACAGACTTCAAACACCATAAGGGACTTAAAAATGCCTTTCTATAGCTTTTGGTTGATTTGGCTCGTTGGGTGCCCCTGACGTATTCCACCCTCCCCGTTGCCTTCTGTCTAAAACTTTCGCGAATCGACTTCCGGTAACACGATTCGTCTGCTAACATAGACGACTCGACTCGATTTGGGTGTATTGGACAACCCTCAAATTTTTGGACGTTAAAATAGGGTCAAAAGCTATTGCTAAAAGATTAGAGATTGTTTTACCAAATATTATACATTATGATCAATGTGCATATGTTAGGGAAAGAACAATTTTTGACGCAGTCAGAAGGATTGAAGATGTCATGTCATGGGTAAATTTATCTTATGCTGTGATTTTGATTTGAAGAAATTGCCTATAAAGCTTCCAGTATTTTACGAAGAGTGCTTCAGAAGCTTCGTAAAATGTTCCGCAGCAAATCACATAAGTTTACAGGATCAAAACAGACAAGATCTTTCCAGAGTTATTGTGTGGAACAATAAATTTATCTGCATCGGGGGCAAATCTGTGTATTTTGGGAATCTTGCAAAAAAAGGAATTCTTAGAATGGGGGATCTGATCTCCGATAACAATGAATTTATTGTTAAAAGTAATTACAAGTTGAGAGAACTAAACATCTCGCCATTAGATATCTTTAGACTTATTTCTGTAATCGATGCCTTACCAGCTGAATGGCGTGAATCATTAACCACGTCTGCTTCTATAGTTGACGAGCCTTTCAATTTGCATAATGAAATTAAGTTAAGTCTAAATGAGAAAAATGTTTTATTGGAAACAGTGGTTTCAAAAGACTGTCTATAAGGAACTTCGAAATAGAGTCATCACTCCACCAACTGCCCAACTGAATTTTAATACCTTTTATGCTTATGATGTTCTAGAATGGAAAGAGATTTACAGCTTGCCCTTTCGCACTTCCTTGGACACAAAATCGCGGGAATTTCAGTGTACATTACTTAACAGGTGTCTTGTAACAAACTCTTTTCTAAGCAAAATTGGCATTATACCATCTCCGGCATGTTCCTTTTGTGGTGATATGAGCGAATCCTTGGAGCACTTTTTTACTTCTTGTTATTATTCTAAGCATTTCAGGGCCGAGGTTATAAAATGGCTTGACAATCAAGGAGTTAAGATAGAACACCTTTCTGAAAAAGATATACTTTTTGGCATTCTAAGGTGCGAAGACGAGTTATTTGTTAATCATATTTTGATAATTGCTAAACAGTACTTATATTCTTGTAGATACTACAGATCTCTTCTTTCAATTAAAGTATTTAATTCCAAAATTAAAATGAATTACCAGCTGGAGACAATGATCGCAAAATCAAATAATAAATTAAAAGCTCACAATATGAAATGAGGCAAGTACAAAAACAACTAGATTCATATAGAATCTTGTGTTGCTGCTGTGCTGTAAAAAGCAAGTCATTATATCTGAAAGTAGAAGAGAATTTAAGAGGAACTGAGGTGTGTGTATGTAAATGTATGGCGTAGTGTGTTTGTTTGTTTATGAATTATGCGTGCTTATAAAAAAAATTTAAGTAACTTCAAATCAATAAAAATTAAGAAAATACAAAACAAAACAAAAAATTTAAGCAGGAATGTAAGTGGACCGGTAGATCAACTTTGGAAAGACTGCTTATCATGGATGAACACAATGAATAAATTTTCAATCCGTCAATTCACACAGGGCTTTATGTTCCTGTGTGCCCACAGTTTCCCTGTGCCCACTGTTCCTCTGTGCCCAACGTTCCTCTGTGCTCAGTGGTCCTCTATGCCTACTGTCCCTCTGTGCCCACTGTTCCTTCATGCCCACTGCTCCTCTGTGCCCACTGTTCCTTTCTGCCTACTGTTCCTCTGTGCCCACTGTTTGTCTGTGCTTCCTGTTCCACTGTGCCCACTGTCCCTCTGTGCCCACTGTTCTTCTGTGCTTGCTGTTCCTCTGTGCCCACAGTTCCTGTGTGCTACTGTACCTCTGTGCCCACTGTTCCTCTGTGCCCACTGTACCTCTGTGCCCACTGTACCTCTGTGCCCACAGTTCCTCAGTGCCCACTGTACCTCTGTGCCCACTGTTCCTCTGTGCCCACTGTTCCTCTGTGCCTGCTGTTCCTATGTGCCCACTGTTCCTCTGTGCCCACTGTTCCTCTTTGCCCACTGTTCTTGTGTGCCCACTGTTCCTTTGTGCCCACTGTACCTCTGTGCCCACTGTTGCTCTGTACCCACTGTACCTCTGTGCCCACTGTTCCTCTGTGCCCACTGCACCTCTGTGCCCACTGTTCCTCTGTGCCCACTGTTGCCCTGTACCCACTGTACCTCTTGCCCACTGTTTCTTTGTGCCCACTGCACCTCTGTGCCCACTGTACCTCTGTGCCCACTGTTCCTCTGTGCCCACTGCACCTGTGTACCCACTGTACCTCTGTGCCCACTGTTTCTCTGTGCACACTGTATCTCAGTGCCCACTGTTTCTCTGCACCCACTTTACCTCTGTGCCCACTGTTCCTGTGCCCACTGTTCCTGTGCGCCCACTGTACCTCTGAGACCACTGTTCCTGTGTGCCCACTGTCCCTTTGTACCCACTGTACCTCTGTGCCCACTGTTCCTCTGTACCCACCGTACCTCTGTGCCCACTTCTCCTCTGTGCACACTGTATCTCAGTGCCCACTGTTTCTCTGCACCCACTTTACCTCCGTGCCCACTGTTCCTGTGCCCACAATTCCTGTGTGCCCACTGTTCCTTTGCGCCAACTGTACCTCATTGCCCACTGTTCCTCTGTGCCCACTGTTCCTCTGTGCTTACCGTTCCTCTGTGCTTACTGTACCTCTGTGCCCACTGTTCCTGTGTGCCCACTGTACCTCTGTGCCCACTTTACCTCTGTGCCCACTGTTCCTCTGTGCTCACTGCACCTCTGTGCCCGCTATTCCTCTGTGCTCACTGTATCTCAGTGCCCACTGATCCTCTGTGCTTACTGTTCCTCTGTGCACACTGTATCTCATTGCCCACTGTACCTCTGTGCCAACCATTCTTCTATGCCCACAGCACTTATATACTTACTGACGGCGGTTACTTTTAATATTTTACTCTTAGATAATGGTTAACAATTTCAGTTCCCGGTATATGAGAGACTAGCCAAAATACCCGAATGTCGCGCGCACGGTTTTGCGATAATGAAAACGAGTTAGTTAGAGCCTTGAGCAAAACGCAGAAGAAGGCAAACGTTTTCTAGAATAAATCAATCCGCTCTTTTTTCGAAGACTCCAGTACGTTTCAATGTCAGTTCTTTACGTTTGTGTAAAGACACGTACAGATGCGTGAAGACAGTTCGCTCTAAAACTAGTCTTTCTATTTTACGGTGCTCAATAAATCTAGATATTTGAGCATCTTACGATTTTATTGAATAATCTGCCCTTTTTTTTCGAAGAGTCCAATACGTTTCAATGTCAGTTCTTTACGTTTGTGTAAAGTCACGTACACGTGCGTAAAGACAGTTCACCAGTTTCCGGCTTTCGTGATGCCCCGTTTGCTTACGTAAAGGACTGAGGTCCTTTACACGAACGAAGTTGAATGTTAAGGAAGGAATGCCTACAGCTCAGGTGATACAGCTCAGTTTTTGACGTTATTTTTTGTAAATTCACTCATCGAAAGTACTCCCGTACTTAATTTATAGCGCTCTGAGACAATCGATATATGCTTTCTCGTGCCATTGATTTTGCTATCACTGCAAATATTTATTAAAGCGTTTCCTGATGTTACACGATTTTGAAACTTTTTTTAGGATTTGATTCCTTGCCATACTTTAGGACCACAACATTAGACAAAGTATGCTTTTAAGGGGAAAGTTTTGCGAATGATTTTGAACTAAGGGCACTCCGGCGTTTTCCATACCAATGTTCCTGAATACGTCCTGTCAGAGTGAGTAATTCACAGCTGAGTTCACTAATTCTTCATACTTTCTTGAAGACGCGTAAAGCGGAAAAGGCTTCGAGAGGGTCGACATGGTTCTTCTTGTTTCTGTAAAGACGCGTAAAGGCGACTAACGTATACACAGTCATCTGTTACGGCTTTCGTAATGACCGGTAAATTTACGTAAAGAACGTCTCTTACCCTTCCAAATAGACTACTGGACGAGTTTTCTCTTTGAGTTTGCCATTACTGCAAACATATTGAACGTTTCGGGCCCGATGTCACACAGTTGTCAGACTTACTGGGTTCTTTTCAGGGATTGATTTGCTGTCACACTATAGGCGCATGACCTTAGAAAACGTATGGCTTAAAGAACACTTGCGAATGATTTTGGACAAAGGGTATTCGGACGTATTTTATTCGAATATTCCAGAATACGTCACGTGTGGTGTGCGTATAGAATACTCTAGGATTCTAAGGAGTCAAGAACACGTATTCGAAGCAAGAATATTCTTGAATACTTAGCTTTTTACGCAGTGAAGGTGCATGCATGATGTCCGATAGAACACCATTCCAGTCTGGTATGTAGCGATCATAAAAAGAAAAGCTGAAGGCCATATATATATATTTAGCCAGGCCAAGCCTAGAATCGGAGTTGCACACTCTCACCGAGCAACTTCGCATGGCTTTATTTGGGCCAGTTTAATTAATTGTGTCCAAAACAATTGAGCAGCAGCAGGGAAAACGAAGAGTTTTCGATAGCAAACGTTTGCCAAAAAAATACAGACATTCGTGAGTCCTAACCACTTTCAGATGAAAGCGTAACGGAATTCAAAGCGGATAAAAAAAACACCACAAGCGAACAAAGTACGATGCGAGTGTTTTGCTGGAAGAAGGAGAAGGTGGAGAAATTAAACAAGACTAGCTTGTAATAATAATAGCTTGTACTGATTAATCTAGGAAAATCGGTATTTATTTTGACATAAATGCCCGTAGAAAAGACAATAAGTAATGGTAATAGGACTGAGTGGAGTCCAATTCGGTCTGTAATCATACGAGTGATAACAAAATCGGACGACCGCTCAGCGGGAGTCCGATTTGTTTTTCACGAGTATGATTACAGACCGAATTGGACGACACGAAGTCTTATTACCAATCAATCATAAAAATTACAATTTCCGAGAAAAGAAGAAGAGCCAAGTTATAAAAGGGAGGGAAATTTGCATTAAAACAGTGACAAAGGAAGCGTACATCTTTCAATGTCGCTCTAAAATTGACTACAACCAAAATGTATAGTGATTGAAACCAAGGTTGTGATTGGTTGATTTAAACTACAACTTGGAATGTGCTTGGTTGATTTGAAACACTACTTTGAATGTGATTGGCTTATAGAACTGTCCTATAACAAACTGTCCAATAACAAACTGTCCGATAACAACTTGGCAAGTGAATTAGTGGAAAATAGGAGATTTTTAAACCAATCACAATCGAGGAAATTGTAATCTTTATGATTAAGGGTAAAAATTGATCGCTTAAAGAGCAGTCAACAGGAATTGACTGCGGTTCAGAAACAACAGAGCAACAAACACAAGTATTACCAGAAAACAAAGCACAATACGAATAATATTTCTTCGAAGATTCTTGGAGAAGGTGGAGAAATTAGACAAGTAACAAAAACTGCTTAGCAATTTTGACATAAATGTCCGTAGAAAAGACAAAAAAGAGGTCCACACCTGATCGTTTAGACCAGTCAACAGGAATCGCTGAGGCAGCAATCACTCGGAACGCGACAGAGATGAATAATAGCGCCATTTCCCACAAAATCTTTCCTTGGCTGACACAAAACGCTAAAGAGCTTTTATAGTTTTACTGGTACTTCCCATGTCTTCCGAAGAACCTTCTTTAATTAATGATTCTCCGTGGCAAAGCGTCATGCAGTTAACGAAGAAAGCGCTTGCTAAGCCACACCAGCATTTCTCTCGCAGACCCGTCCACTATAAAATTTATCAAAGCCAGCCCAGCCAGTCAACCCATTTCGGTGTTTTTAACATCCAAACACTGATTCTTACCGGTTCAAACAAATTAAGACGACATGTTTATAGACGGCGAAACTTAATATTGTTGTTTACCGGCCGCTTTCGACGAAGATCTCTAAAACGTTTTTCAAATTTTGACAACTTTATGTCAGATTTTGAGACGTGCACATGCACATGTATTTGATCGGCTTTTTTTTTTACTCGAGCTTTAATGCTTAATTTTACGAGGACTCATTGTGATTACGTGTTATTAAGTTTAAGTTTAAGTTTAAGTTTCTTAACGATGTTGAGGTACCAAGGTCGAAAAACAGTCAGCCAAGCCGAGTAAAAACGCTCGTTCGCTTGCAGAGAAGAAAACAACGTAACAAAAAAAAAAACAAACAAACAAACAAACAAACAATTCAACTACTTCTTTGCGTCCAAAACGATTACAGATGATTGTTATTTATATCCATCCGAGAGAAAAATAGTTTCATTCCTGAACAAAAGTAACAA
Source organism: Pachyseris speciosa (assembly GCA_016490735.1). NCBI lineage: Eukaryota > Metazoa > Cnidaria > Anthozoa > Scleractinia > Pachyseridae > Pachyseris > Pachyseris speciosa. The sequence continues at coordinate 2,412,238 of JAEMWC010000013.1, read as the reverse complement.
CGATTAAACCAAATATCAAGCTTCTATTTATTTAATTTACCTCACTGTCCTGCGCTGTGTTGTAGAGGTTTCTACCACTTGAAAATACGTAAGCTTCAGTAAAGTAAAAACAAGCATCCGCAAAAATAGCAAACAGTTTGTCCAAAGAAAGAGCTTTTTCCACAGAGTTTGAGCTACTCGTTCCTCCCATTAACACAGGTGAACTGTTAAGTGACCTTTCTTAGTGAGATGCAAGATTCCGCGGTAAAGTGAAAGCCCTTGAAGCTTTGAATTATACTGTTTTCAACCGCACAATCGATCCAAGTTTGAAGCTTTTCTTGAGAAAAATCGCTCTTCCCTTCATCACTTGAAAAGTCACGTTCCGGAGTATCTTTTGACAAGTTCTTGATTTTTATGCTTTTTACGCGAATTTAAAGACAAACTTCGATCGAAGAAGATGAAGTTGTTTTGGTCAAAATGAAGAAACCAAGTGAAGCCGCAGAAACCGCGCGAAAAATTAAGCCTCGATTTGGTTTGGGTGTCCCACACCTGGCTTGAGCCTGTGCTCAAATCGAACGCAAGTACCTGGTCAGCTGTCAACTTCAAAAAACAGCTGACCTCGATGAGGTCTCAACTTGAGCCCGCGATATGGTCACGTGACACTGGTCAGCGGATACCTTGTTTTGACAGGTGTCAATTGGCTATAAGATGGATGTCCAGTATCAAAGATGTACGCTGGGTGTAAACTGTAAACTAGCTGGTCAGCTGCTGGGCCAGGTGGAGTATGGTCGCCATGTTGGATTATTATGATTATTATTAGGATATTATTAGTTATTGGGCAACACCACCGTCGCCGTCTCGTCGTCGTCGTCATCGTCGTGCGCGCCCACGAGCAATACCGCCAGCCATTTTTACCATGAGAAAAGCAGTTGACGGGTTTCTATAGGTATGGTGCTCCGCTTAGCGGCCCTGCGGGCCGCCGGAGCTCCGCTATGAAAATTAGTTTCCATTCACATGCAAATTAAACTCATTTTCATATAAATGGTTGTGCACCAGGCTTCGCTTTGAAAAGGAGGCCAAAGGTAATTCGGAAATGGCCTATTAATAAGCTTATATTTGAGACAGTTTTTACGCTACGTGACGCGTATCATGTTTCGACGAGTCATGTTGCTTTGTTTGGGATGTTTTAAACTACTACTTTGTGACCACAATATTAATCTTAAATTACAGGAAAATCGTCTCATTGAAAAAGGCGAAATGTAAATGGATCGTTGCGTCGTTGAGGCTCCCATTAGTCGTGCTTGTACAAGATCGGGAACGAGTAAGGTGGTCAAAGTTTGCTTCAGTGGTTCTTTAGGGTAGGAAAGTTCATTCGACTTTCTCGAGTAGATTTTTATGTCCCGTCATCTTAATTTAAAAGAACGTTATTGTAACGAACCCAAAACAAATATATTCACGATATTTTTTCGGGTTTGCACCATTAAATTATTATTTCTCAAGTATGTTAAAACTTGGTTGCCAATTGTGCCGGAATATATTCCGTTTACATGTGGATCAGTGAGACAGCCTATGATGCATATGTGAGGTCTTTGCAATATGAATAATGATGGCGAAATACATAATACAGTCTTCCAACTGGTAGCTGATTTGTGAGCAACACTTTACCTGATATCTAAACTATGATACAAGAACCCCTTTTGATTTAATAACATGAAAATATTAGGACCGCCTTACAGGCTTGTGTCAGGGTTCAGGACATTCGCGCCAACCGAATAGAACATACGTAGTATACAGACAGTTATCTTTATATATCAGTGCTTTCCTTGCATATAGTGTACGTTAATGTGTGTAAAAACCCTTTTAAACCCATATACTTTTCATTTCTTGTATTGTCATTAATCACGGCGTTTTTACAAAAAAGGTTGGTGTCTTTTTAACTTGGACGGTACTAAACCAGGAAATACTGCAATAAGGAAACGAATACCGAAAGTGCGGAACATCTACACCCAAAAAGCAAAGAGGAAAACACCAAAACGAAAAAGCGGAAAAGCGAAACAGCTGGTGAGATCACTCTTCCTGTGTTTAACATGGAAGCGGTAATTTTTCCGCATTAAACCAAACATCACGTCCATAGAATACCCTATTATACTCTCCCTATTATACTCTCAATTCGCACATATTTGTTCATCCTATGGTGGTTTATGACGTAGCACAACCTGGCATTATAGCGAATAATGTTGAAGGGTGGAAGGGCGTAGTTTCCCGCCTGAGTTGATATTTGCTACCTTCATACCATATCATCTCCGGCCAGCAAACTAGTTCCACGCCACGCAGAGCTCCCGTACTCGGAACGCAGCATTGTATCGGCATTAATTGTTGTTTTATTTTTCTTAATTTAGTTGTTCAACAAACTAGCTGGAGACAGGCTAGCTGCGATGCATGGAAGTAGCAATTAATTAGAACCATTAAATGAAATACGGACCAGAAAATCCAGCAAAATTTCTTTGCTAATTACCTGCCACATACTAGAGTTACCATTGGTCAGAGGTTTTCCATAACTCGCGCATTTAAACGGAAAACAGACACCTATCTCAATGTCCACATACTTCATTTTAAAAGACTTAAACCTTCTAATCAGTAAATCGTAAAACGATACAGTAAACTCAGAGACTCATAACACTACTCAGAGATCATATTTGAGCTCTCAGCCTAAAGGTTTCTTATTTTTCAACGTTCCACCGCGGACGTAATGTGCCCTTATTTTATATTATAATAAAGTTTCGATATAACGCGCGCTCCGATTGGTTAAAACAGCGTGCCTTATGAGAGTACAGATGCACGGGCAGCTACGGTGTCGCGCCATGGACCCAAATGAAAATCTGATTTTTTCCCTCGGTTTTTATTTTGATTCAGACGTCTTGTACGACCTAGAAAATGTGTATGAAAACGAGCGGTTAGCCTCAGTGGATTTGGAAGATGTTTCTGCGAGTAACACCACAAATAACAGCATTAAAAGTTAAGGATTAATGTCAAGCATGTTTTCAGAAGTTGCTGAAATTGTCCGAGTCATGCAGCGACGAGGGCAATTTCTGAAAACACAAGTGGTTTACGAGAACTCATTCCAATTACGTGTTAATAAAATAAGGGCAAAATTTTCTTAACATTGCTAAGGCACGTCGAAAAACAGTCAACCAAGGGGAATAAAATCACTCGTTCGCTCGCAAAGCAAACGAAAAAAATAGTTCAACTAAGCTTAAGCTAATTTCTTAATTTGCGTCCAAAACGAATGTAGATGATTACTATTTACATCCAGTCGATAGATAAATACGAGTTTCAGTCCTGAACAAAAGTAGCAACAATTAAACCAAATGTTCAAAGCTGAAATTTATTTAATTCACCTGCCGTTGTAGAGGTTTCCATCACTTGAAAAAACACATCCCCTTAAAAACACGCATCGGTAAACATAGCAAACGGACTGTCCAAAGAAAGAACTTCGTCTCCAAGTTTGAGCTACTCGTTCCTCCCATTAATGGTAAACTGTTCTGTGACCCTTTTTGGTGAGCTGCATGATGCCGTGGAATAATCATTTTGTTTTTCAACCACACAATCCCTCTTCGCCGGGCGCCATGCAAGCCGATCCAAGTTTTAAGCTTTTCACGAGTAAAATCTTTTACACTTTCATTTCAAACTCGAAAATTCACCTTCCTGAGTATCTTTTAAAACTAGCTCTTGATCATTACGCCTTTTTTAGCGAATGCATGAGCCAAAATTCCCCCGAATTTCACTGAACAATTTTCTTTTTGATCGCGATTTTAGACTAAAAAACAACTTGCACTTTGATGGTTTCTGAACTTTGATGGTTTGACATTTTGACAGCTTTGGTCGTGTTTAACCGATGAAATGTATTGAGCCATTCTAACAAGGATTGTGATTGGTCTGTTCTAGCGTGCCTTATGAGAGTACAAATGCACGGCTGACGCCACTCGTAGGATTTGGAAAATAAAGTTTTCCGAAAAGTGTAGCCGAATGCGTGAGGAAATTAAGAAATTCTTTATTATAAAACAAATAAAAAAGCCTTAACCGTGCTTTGTTCTGTTATAATGCACGCAAGGAAGTGACGAGAGCACTCCAGAAGTAGTTAAAAGCACTCGCCTACGGCTCGTGCTTCTTTCTACTTCTTTCGTGCTCTCCTCACTTCCTTGCGTGCCTTATAACAGAACAAAGCACGGTTAAGGCTTTTTTATTTGTTAAATAATTCATCCAGCATAAACCAGTGTGACGAATCATTCATTTCTGTCAATATATTTTTAACCCATCTCAATGTTCGTGAGACAATTACACTATAGAAAGAGTCTAATCAGGGGGGAAAAAATCACTCTTAGGCGTTAATAAACGGGAAGAAGATTTTATTGTTGGTGAGACAACTACACTATAAAGAACCTAACCAGTGAGAAAACAAAAACACTGTTGTCGTTAATAAAGGAAGATGTTTAACAGTTATTCTGCGAAATCGCGTCGAATATCGCCTGATACTTTGCCGACGAGGCCGTAGGCTGACTTGGCTAAAATCAGGGGATATTCCGCAAGATTGAGCAGGATAATTTTTTTTTTACTCAACACATTAATGACAAAGCCCAGCCTTCTGCATTTATTGCGAAAAGGTTGGAAAAATCGCCAGTTTTTCTCCGCGACACACAAATTATGTATTTCGCAGGATATCTGTTGAGTACGCACGACCAATATTGAGCGCGCTATGATCATATTTGGACATTGTTAAAATGTGTTGAAACATAAAAGGAATTAGTCGTTTCGCTGTTCCGTTTCATGGCAACGTTCATTTAGCATTTGTATGTTTCGTGGTTTAGTACTGCCCAGCGAGTTCCCCTGTTTCGTTTTGGTGTTTAGCCGTTTTAGTATCGCTGTCTCCGTGTCGTGGGGTCTAGTGCTTTCCTTTTCTATATCTAGATAGACGATTAAGTGCCTTCAGAAGCCATGTCTTCGTACGCGGATTCAAAATCAGCCCAGATTGCTATCCCAATAGTACATTCCATACTGGCCATCTTAAACCTATCCGGGAACTCAATGGTTTGTGCTGTGATAATCAAGAACCCAGAAATGAGGTAGGACAGGCAGCAGATAATAATAACAATAATAATAATAATAATAATAATAATAATAATAATAATAATAATGATGATGATGATGATGATGATGATGATGATGATGATGATGATGATAATGATAATGTAGGCAGGAGAGAAAAGGTAACTGTGAAGGACGCTTCTTGGTTTCCCTAGACAGCTGGTTGCTGCCCGGAGCCAATGAAAACCAGATTTGATCTGAGAGTATTAGCAATCATAATAATAATAATAATAATAATAATAATAATAATAGAGCTTTAAGGAAAAGTTCTAAAGCGATTCACAATAAAAGAAGAAAACAGAATATATAAAACTTACATTACCTAATGAATAAAATAACGTTTAAAAAGATACGTTTTCAGGGATGACTTAAAAGTACTGACAGTGGAGTAACGCCTAATATAGGTAGGAAGGCAGTTCCATAACTTGGGGGCACATACAGAAAATGCTCGGTCTCCATAACTTTTCAGATTTGATGTAAGAACTTGAAGCAGAAATTTAGATGAAGTTCTTAATTACCTATTTGGGGTGTATAAGTGCTGAAGATTACTAATGTAACAAGGAACTAAGTTATTAGGAGCTTTAAAGGTTATTAAAAGTAATTTGAAAGTAATACGATGTTTAACGGGCAGCCAATGAAGCTTCCAGCTGAGCAATGGCGTGATATGGTCATACTTACAACCAGCTAAAATTAAGCGAGCTGCGCAATTCTGTACAAGCTGTAATTTATGTAAAAGGCAGCAAGGAAGGCCATATAGACGATTTAAGACGATTCAGTTGCGTCAAACAAATTGGGCAAGATTCAGTGAAATAAATTGCCCGAAATTTTTTTTCCAGCAAAACTGAATTGATGGGTCATTTTCCAGTCCTTCTCAGAGATATAGTACGCGTGTTTCGGTCTCCTCCGTTTCCTTGTTTTCTTTTTAAATTGCCGTAGAATCGCAGTGAAATACATGAAATTACTGTGCTATCTCACTAATTTCGTGTAGATACATGGCATACTGTGGTTATTCGTTAAATTGCTGCTGGATGCATTAAATTGCTGTTCAGACGTATCTCACTTACTTGATATTGATACCATAAGTTGTTTTATTATATGACTGGCTCTTTCAGCGGTCAAGATGAATTAATTCTCCTGCTGTGATTGGCTACCCGCGAGGTCAAGATGGAGCCATTTTGTCCTCTCGGGATAGCCAGTTCGTCCCGCGTTTTACTGTCTTGTAATAGCATCCTTTGAGTCATATAACAAATTCTTTATTGACCAAGCTTGTTCCGTCAAGATGGCGGGGTATTGGCTTAGTTCTTTTTTTGCGTGTTTATGGACCTCGACTTCGTGTCGGTCCATAAACACACATTTAAAATGAATTTTGCCAATATCCCGCCATCTTGACCTCATGCTTGGCCAATAACCCATATGTCTAGTTTCTCATTAAATTAATGTAGAGTTCTTTCAGTTACAGTGCACTAATATTTCACTACTTGCTGTGGAAACAATAAGTTGTTGTGGTTTCTCATTAAATTGCTGTGGAATCGCTGACGATTGTATTAAAGTGATGTGGTATTAATCTCCTTAACTTGGTGTTGTCTTCATTGACGTTAAATATTTAAATCTCGCGACTTTTATAGAATTTTAACCAGGGGACTCTTTGTACTCAATATGATAAAATATTTTACTGTTGTTATCCTCATTTATTTCCATTTATCATTCATTCATTTATCCTATTTTTGCTACTGTTTATGTGTCATTTATTACCACAGAACATCGTTTAACTACCTACTTATGAACCTCGCCATCGCCGACATGACTTCAGCCGTGTTTTTTGCACCGCGTTACATTTTGTCAAACACTTTTACCCACCCAGATGGAGTGACTGGCACAGTCCTCTGCGAATTTGTAACAGGAGGTAACCTCGCCTGGCTTGCAAGTGGTGCCTCAGTGTTTACTCTGGTTGCCATTGCAATTGAACGCTATTTTGCCGTGATTAATCCCCATGGGAACAAGTGTAAACTTACCAACCGTAAATTGAAGGTATGCTAAGGAGTACTTCATTCAAAGATATTTGTTGTTTATTTTTTATTTGTGTATTTCCTTACTTTGTGTATGGCCAAAAATGTAAATTATTTATTTACGAAATGTTCTAAAAACACAAAAGAATGAAAAAGATACAATCTGATTTTGTTAGAAGAAATTGAGATTATAATCAATTTTCAATGCTGTATAATATTGCATAATATTACTCGGCATGCCCGAGTTGGAAACTGTGTAAAATTTCGGTTCCTGTGTAGTAAAATGCACAATACAATTACGTTACGGTGTTTTGATTGGCCACTGAACAATACACGACATGTGGCAGTGCTTTCATTGGTTAAAGCAAGCCGCATATTCCAATGGTCGAAGTTATATAAATTTCTCAAGTAAGCCGAATACCAACTTTTCGAATAATTTTCTAATTTTATTTTCACGAGGATTGAGCCATTTTCGATAGCCATGCAAAAAGAAGGAAATGGAATAAACTCCTTTCTGCTTAGCGTTTTTTCTCGGCTTCTGAAGCGTGTATTAACGAGTGAATTTATTACCCATGTTATGGGGAAGGTTTTAAGTTACATATTGCGGTACTATGGAAATTATGGTCTGCTACAAGAGGACTGCGCCATTTCGATTCGTTATAATAGCTGGATTTGTAACGCTCTACGAGCTTCTACGCGAAAGCTATGTCAAAAAATTTCGCTTCAGTTACTATCGCGAAATGCGAATCGCTAAGCGGGCGACGCGATTTCCATCGCGCACTGAGGAAACGCGACGCGACGGCAATTTATTACCTTTGAACAGTATTGGTCTGTAAGAGGTAAACCGGATATTACCCCATATATATTTGTGATTGGCAATCACTCTCGATGGAATCTCTCAACACAGTTTTATGCGCTTTGCTCGTACGTAAAAAATTGGCCTTCTGCGAACCCGAAAACCTGCATCACGTGGTATCCCGAGTAAACGCTTATCGAGCGTCTTGTTGATAGCCATAATTATAGCCGAAAAGAATCCTTCGCGGAGCACCATGGGTAATCATGGATGAGAGAAATGCTGATTATGGTTATGACATCACTATCATTTCTCTGTACGTGCGTACGTCACCCCTTCATGTAAGCAAACATGAAATGGAAAACTCGAGGTTTTTGGCGGGGAATCGGATGTCCAACTACGTTTTTGAAGACAACAAGAAGACGACAAGAAAAGAAATTTATGACCTTTATGCTCTTTTATCGGTATCGGCATTGTTTTTTAAAAGCTAGATATTTACTAAAGGCTGAAACTTAAACTCGAGGGAAATAAAACAGATCAGAAGCATGTGCATGTCCCAAAACCTGACAGAAAGAGTTGTGAGAAAGATTTCAAGAAATAGTAGCGCGCTAAACTCTATCCATATACCTGCTTGTTTTGCAGTAAGTAACTTGTTACTGTAAAGATCCTCAAGGAAAACCACAAGTATACAAACACGTGCGATTAGTTTAATTTTTGAGTGTTGTAATTAATGCAGCCACAATACTTCACATGTGCTTTCCTGAGTTGGGAGAGTAGGGCATTCTTCGTAACTTCAAGAAAGTAGAAACACGAAAATGAAAGTGTATAATGCACAACCAAGACTGTGAATCTTTAAAGCTCCGCATAGTGGGTCAATGAGGTTGAATTCCTACTCGCATGAAAACTACGTCCACTGTCGGTGAGAGTATATTGTGCCCCATCTCCGCCAGCTATTTCTCATTACTTCTCTCCACCCCTCTCTACCCCCCCCCCCCCCCCCCCCCCCCCGAGCAGAACAGGAAAACTTTAAACATTTTACACGCTCCACTTTCAGGTAATTATCCCTTGCTCTTGGATCTTTGGAGCGATTATGATATTGCCAGAGTTCCTGGTTAAAAGATTCAACAAAGAAACGCATTGGTGCACGGGAAAATGGCCCGAACAGTGGATGCCAAAAGCCTACAGCATAGCTTGGTTCCTGTTTCTGGCCTTTTTTCCAGTTTCAGTGATGGTCGCTCTGTACTCCAGAGTTGTGTTCGTGTTATGGGTGAAACGTCAAAGATCTGACACAATTAACAATCAGGGACAGGTCAGTGGAAAGTTAAAACGAACAGCTGGACCATATTCGGACCAGGGGGTGGAAGTGGGAGTGGATTCTGCTAGTTCAAAATTCTGACAATTATACTGTCTGTGAATAACAGGGAGAAATTGATGAATGGTAATCGATGGAGATATAGGGCGATTTATCTTATCGTTTCAGATTGTTCGAGCGACAAAAAGACTCGCCCTTAATTTGCTCGGAACGTCGTCTCCAGATTTAATTGGTTATATCATTATTGGAACAGGCTTTTTGGCATTCGTATGATCGAAAAGCTCAAAACTTGGATCCATTTGGCGGTGGAGGATTTGCGTGATTGATAAACTTAACAAATGGTTCATGGCGGCGAATGCTTTTACTTCATCACGGTACCTTGCAGTTAAGACCTAAACACCGTTGTTTCGTCATTAACATGGATTTCACGTTAATATCTCGTTCTCGTTTCAAGCAATCCAAAATCCCTATGCTCATCCAACGAAGCTGTATTGTGGAATATTTTGTGAATTTTTGGGGCATTTTTGGGAAGAGATAATTTTTCTCAAAGGATTTGTTAAATCTAGGGAAATAGGGAATATTGAAGATTTAATGAAGGCTTAAAATTGGACTTTGAAATGGAAAATTAGTAGATGGACACCAAAACAGTTCCCCAGACACCTTCAGTGCCCTTGTGGGGTATCAATTGTCTGGTGGTACTGTGTTTCAAAACATTTTTGTACATTTTAATCCCTGCTTTTAACTCCTTAAAATTTCACTGCAATTCACCTTAAGTCCTACCATAAACGAAAGGAACAACAACGCAGCGAACAAATCTTGAAAGAATTTTGCCGAAATTGGAATATTTGAGTTTTTAATGAACACGTTCTAGTGTTCTTTTATGTTCAGAGCTCTTCTGTTGGTTTAGAGTGCTCTTCTGTTGAGTGTCGTTAAACCAAAACTGATTAAAGCAATTACTCTGACCAGTCACAACAGACCGAAACAGCGCAATGAGCCAATCAGAATACGAAGCAATTATGTGTCGCAGGTAAAAAGTGTGCGCAATTCACGAGTGGTGTTGGTTTTGATTGTCATTGGCGAAAAAAAAAGAAAAACTGGCGCGAGTTTTGCTGGCCAATCACAAAGCGATGTAATGCAAAACCACAGCAAACACAATTCACGTTCGTTGTCAACTGAAAACCACTGTAAATTTCATTTTCATTTAATTTCTTTCTTTTGTAGGGTGTCATGAATATGCGAAAGCGCGTCACTTTGATGGCTGTGAGCGTCAGTGTTATATTTGGAGTATGCTGGTTAACCGACTCCATCAGCTACATCCTCAGCATTTATACATCCGCGCACAGTTTTATGGATATAACATACATAGCAATCACGATAATGATAATGTTCAATGCGGCTGTCAACCCTATTATGTATGCCCTGGTTAACACACGGTTCAGAGAGAAAATCAAGCGAATGATGTGCTGCGAGGGCAGAGAAACAGCTAGCGTTAGCCCCCATGATGGGGAACACTCGGGGACGGCAGTATCACTCAGCCGCACTTTATAATCGCCCCAGTCAGCAGCAGTCCTTCAAGGAACATGGGCATGAGCTACTTAAGGCATGAGCGATGTGTACCTTACGTTGAAGAGCGTATTTCCCGTTGAACTGTCATAACGATAGGCTAGACAGTTAAAGAAACCTGTTTGCTGAACTAAGGGGACAGTCTGGTTGAATTTTTGGGCAAATAGGGTGAATTAAGAATGAAAGATAGCAGGGTAAAAATGAATACACACTTAATCCAGTTAGTCCGCTAACTGGATCAGGAGCACGTCGCTGTGGTGGCCTTTGTCTACTAATTATTCTATTTAAATATTACTTTTCAGCCCCATTCAAATCCAATACTTTCCAATTTTCCACACACCCCTGCCCCAAACTTTCATTCCTTCAATACTTCTGAGACATTGACTTTGCCAAGGACTTAGACCTTATGGAGCCATTTTTCGATTGAATGAAATCTGGGCAGGATTTCTGAGAAAAATTGCTGAAATGTAGGAAAAACAAGACATTTAACCAGACTGCCCCTTTAAATAACCGTGTACATCTAATTAATGCGAAGTTGTGTAATTCGTGTTAAGGATGATTGTAGTAATTATAATTATTATTATTATTATTATGCATTGCTGTCACTATCTGGATTTTGACTGGCTACAAACACGCAGCTAATTACTGCTGGCACTGTTTTCCGTTACGTCATATTTGTAGACAATAGTTTTTATACATGTAGAGGTGACATCATACCTACAGGCAATAGGCTTTAGACATGTAGAAGTGACGCCACTTTGAAGACAATAATTTTACACAAGCGAGAAACGTTTGTTTTGCTTAAAGGAGCACTGTCACCGGTATTTTTGCTGTTTTTGGTTGTGCCAAAATTACTACCTTTTACCTGTTATTGTGTAAAAATTGCTCCTATAGAATCGGCAAGATGAATTCCAATAAAATTTTAGCAGGGACAGCTAACCATAATAATTTTTTGGTGATTTTTCAATACATAGCTTGAATTTTTGAAAAAACTGGCAAGTTTTTTCAAATTTCAATCCATTTCCATCCTCGTTATCTTTGATGGAATACAGGAGTTTATTGTGTCAATGCGGTACTACAGTCTTTTGCAGCAAAAACTAGACCATTATTTTAAGGTTTCCACTGATGCATTGGCCGTTTTAAGCTTTTTAAAGTGATAGTACAATAGCGTAACACTGCCCCTTTAAGCTTTTCAAGAATTCTTTTACAAAAAAAATTTACCAAAACGGGTACGAAATCGGTTAAAAGTATAAGTTTAATTTTTATAACACGTTTTGTAAAATCTAGCTGGAAATTTTTGGACTGTGCTGTAACGTTAGGTTGCAAGTTTACAACTAAGGTTGTTTACAATTGTTCAAGGGTAAGCATAAGGGTATTGAATTCGGTTTTTGCATCATCAAGGCCTCGATTTGTATTACCGGCCTCAGCCTTCGGCTTCGGGAGATAACACAAACCTCGGACAATTCTCGCCATCATGCTCAACCTCATCCAATGCTTGTTAATTATCATTAACATTATCATTATTATGGATTTAATAATAATAATAATAAGAAGAAGAAGAAGAAGAAGAAGAAGAAGAAGAAGAAGAAGAAGAAAAAGGAATGATTCACTATTAGCATTATTAATTATTAGATTATTATTATTAATTAGTAGATTTTGTTAAGAGTTGGTCATTTTCTAAAAAACTTTTTCCATTAAATTTAATTAAAGTCATTGAGATAGATGTATACCCTTTGGAATAATAACAACTACCCTCATAACGCTTTTATTGACGGGACAATCGTAGCAAGTAATCAAATTCTGGTACACAGAGCAAGGAATCTGGCGCTGCTTCGCAGACGTTACTAACTGGGGTTAGATTATGTCTGCGATGCAGCCTAGGACATCTGGCAATTTTTCGAAATAGGATTGCTCGGAACAGATGGTTGCTTTCAATCAGATCACCGTCTATTCCTAGTGCAGCAACTGTAGCCAAACCAACCTAGACGAACTGTTTAAACTTCAAAAGCGCTGCGCTCGGTTAATTTTTGACAGTCCTTGGGATGCATGATCTTTTGATAATTTCCAAAAGCTTAAATGGCTGCCAATTGATCAAACGTTCAAGATCAATAAACTCTGTCTTTTAAAGAAAGTTTTTCAGGAGCACCCAACGACAAGTTTCGGTAGATATCTGTTCGGTGGAGGGTAGTTCGCCTTGGGCTATCGGCGTCGATTAAAGAGTACACTCGGATTTTCTGAACTAAAACGTGGCCTAAAAGATTCGCAATTGGGAAATCATAGCCCCCGAGGTTTTCGGAAAGGTCGTAATTGTTGTTTTTGGCAGTCAAAAACGTCAACTAGCGTTTTGGGAAAGAAAACAGTTCCCTAGAAAGTTCGTGGAAAGTTCATTTCATCTTGCATTTTCTCAAGGGAAGATTTCGTTCCCTAACATTTTTGGGCAATTAAAATTTCAGCTAGGGAATTAATCCGAACAGATGAACTTCTTCTAGCTTATGAAAACATCACCTTAAACAGACTTCAAACACCATAATATACTCAAAAATGCCTTTCTACGGCTTTTCCTTGATTTGGCTCGTTGGGTACCCCTAGTTATTGATGGAAGAGCACCAGAATACCTTACTGCAAGCTTGGACACCCTTCGTTTTGAGCGTAATTATCCCACAAGAGGTAAAACATCAACGTTTACCGAAACCAAGAACCGAAGCAATAAGGAGAACATTTTTCTGTTCTACCATAAAAGACCTCAATGCTCTTAAATTAAATCCAATGGCCTCTTTTAACTTGATGAAAACTACTCTGATTAATAACACTGCTCCAATTTATACGGTAGATAATTTTAAAGTTAAAAGGCTTTTCTGATGTTCAATTTTTTTTATATTATTGTTTATATCTTTGTACATAGATTCTCCTTTTTACTTATCTATAGGCATTTTATCTTAATTGTTGTAATTTTTATTCAATATTTTTGTTTTTAGAGGGCCACTAGGAAGAATACTTTTATAGTAATAAGTGTTACCCTCTTTAAATAAAAGTTATTGATTTGATTGATTGATAACGAAATGCGCCCTCAGTTTTCTGCTGTTCGGTTAACTCTTTCTCTACCGGTCGAATTGGTCGCCCTTTTTGCTATTTTCGGAGGGTAGGAGGTCAAATCGACCTGGCTACTCCATATAACGGGTTACCACGGAGATTTCGCTGGTCCACAACACCGAAGGCTCTGTCTTTGTTGTCACGCTTGTCTAGCCTGTTCGAGGCTCTCGGTCAGTGGGGACGATCGAAAAAGCGGGCGCGGGAGGAGCGGGGTCTGGCTAAGCTTGTCACGCTAGCTGTCGTTTATTTCTAAACGAACACTGCAGCTACAATTCGTTGCTTATTTCATTTATGTGTTTTTCGAGCCATTTTCCACCTCAGAAGCCCCCTGCCTGGCATCATAAAGCTGGGTTGTTTGGTAGAGGCAATCCTTTGAACGAAAACAGAGGTGAGAAGCAATTTCACACGAAGTGGGCCGTTGGAAGTATTCGAGCGAATGATGGCAATCCACGGAGTGAAGTTGTGTCTTTAGTCGTTTTGTGAGTGGATTCCGGGACCTGGCATGGCAATTTTGGCGAGTTTTGACTTGTAAATAATGCAATCGGTGAAATATTTTGCCATCAGGACCGGGTGACTCGACACGGTTCTAAAAACTATGTGAAATGGAAATTGGCAGTCTTCCATGCCGCTGTTAGGCAAGAATATCCCAGAATTCCTTTGGGTCACAAACGTGAAGAGAACAACTGAAATGAAACAGCGTTTTCGGGGTCGGGCTAAAGGAGTGAGCAGGTAAACGAGGAACAGATTGCAAGAAGTTGAGTCAAACTCTGCTGCCAATGGAAACTTTTAACTTCAAGAGGAATTTTTTGTCTTGAAGCTGCGAGAATAAACAGTCGTATTAAGTGAAAATTGGGAGTTTCGGTCAGTTTCCAGGGTGATGTAATCTGAAAAACTTATCATTTTGCAATAAAAATGCTTCATTTCGACCATAGTCCGGGATTTGGGAAAGTTACAGGTTTTCAAAGCATTGGTCTTCTACGACCAATATTTTGGTGAGCGGTAGAAAAAGAGTTACACTGAACGATTGATTTTGCTGGGATTATAGTTTGATAAGCCGGGTTAACATTCACTTCCTTTGCCTTTTCAGACAAGTCTTTAACCATGACTACTAAAGTACACCTAAACTCATTTTTGTTTTCGCTAAAATAAATCTTTGCAACTGTTGGAAACACATTGTGCCTTTTTTTTATTTTTTATTTTAACCAAATCTTGACTAGTTATCTTAACTTTTTATAGGCTGAAAAAATTACAAACTTTGGCCACCATCTGTCTCTGCGGTTATTACTATTATTATTATTATTGATTTTGTTGACCGAGTCAGAAGGGCACCAAAAACAGCAACAACAACAACAACAACAACAATAATAATAATAATAATAATAATAATAATGTGAGATTTTATATTGATCACACAGCAGAATCCCCTTTGTGTAGAATGTGGTGCGGAAGTACTGTAAGGGAGAAACGGTGGTTCATGTGGTGAGTGAGTGCGGTAAGCTGGCACAGACAGAATTTAAAGAAAGGGACGATAACTTGGCGCGGTATATTCATTGGCAACTTTGTGGTAAATGCGGATTCGAAAGAGCTAATAGCTGGTCTGAACAGAAGCCTGAGAGAGTGGTGCAAAGGAAAAATTTCAAAATACTGTGGGATTTCACGGAAAATCGAGGTAAGAAGACCAGACATTAGGGCCGTTTATACGAGAGAAAATAAGCCGCGGCTTACTCTGGCCAAGGTTACATAAGACGCGAACACTCCGTATAAATGGTACAAAATCTACGTTCACGGCTTTCTCAAGCTGCGGCTTATCCTGACCTTGGAGTTTTTACTTGTATAAATAGTTCCTTTCGCGTCTTATGTAAGCCGCGGCTTATTTTCTCTCGTATAAGCGGCCCTATTGTCTTTATTGATAAGGAGAGAGATGTTTTCATAATTGATGTTGCCTTCCCAGGTGATGACAGGGTGAAAGACAGGAACTTGAGAATTTAGGAAAAAACCAACTATTGAAAGATGAAATTGCAAAAGTCTGGCATATGCGAAAAGTCATTGTAGTGCCTGTTATTATTGGGCCCCAGTCAACTTTTAGGAGTATATGAAGCGAATCGGCGTGAACGTGAGGTTGGAAGTGATCCAGAAAACAGCACTGCTGGGGACAGCAAAGATACTAAGGAAAGTACTGTCCTTGTAAGAAAGAGGAAAAGAGAGACCTGGGATCCGTGGTGACTTGTTGTAACCCGCTCCCAAAGACTTAACCAGGCCGAATATCCTGCCTGCATGAGTCTATAATGAATGAACATCGTTTTTTGTACATTTTGAAGCCCATGAAAAAGTCCAAAACTGGGTACGTCAGAACACCATGTTAGATGTTAAGATTTGCTGGCAAATAAAACAACAACTGCAATCAACTCCCCTCCACAAACATAAAGCCCTGAAAAAGTTCTTTAGACCCACATAAGCTCATAACGTCGAAATATTATGGCATTTATGCGAGGTACAGACCAAAGCATTACTAAACGTTTCAAAAGTTACTATTTTTATTACTAGAAGTCTATACATAAATAAATAAAAAATCTAGTGGATATACAGTAGCTAAGCTATAGGTCTATTTAAAACCAATTTATCCCAAATTATGTTCAAAAATTCTTATCTACAAAATTGTACTTTCGTGACAAATACAGTAACTCGACACATTTAAAATATGACTAGATATCTCAATGAATATCATGAAATATTCATATAAAGGTACGTTCGGGTCATAAATGACTCATTTTTTTAAAACTTGTCAAAGTAATAACATCATTTTTCTTTCGATTCTGTTTTGTCTTATTTAGTTTTCTATATATATATCTCTTTCGCCTTAAGGCAATGCTAACGATACAACATTTACGAATCAAATTGTTGGGGTGTACCGGAAACCATATCAGTACTTACAAGCCCTAATTGGCTGCTTTCTACTTCCGCAAATACACACATTGTTCTCGTTCCAAAAACGCAGTTTCTGCTTAACGTCCCATTTTCGTCCAAGATCATTTGATTTACTGAAAGACTACTACTTGTTAAATATTTGGAATATAGTCCTTTCACTACTCCTACGTTGTCACTTCAGTTCAGATCTTGACTTTAGTGCGTGTTAATTTAAAATGTTTCTACTTTAACATAACTCGGTATCGTGAGTTGGTAGTTTACAAGGACTAGAGTACAAGCAAAGAGCAGCCCAGTCGTCACAAAGCTATATTTACTCCGGAAAATGAGGCTGCTGGAATCCGCTTTGGTTCTTTTGGCGCGAGAGAGCTGCAAGCAACATGGCATGGCAGTCTCACTCTTCACCGTCTTACACTCAAAAAGCTTGAAGAACTTTTACTTGGCTTCTAACTCTTGGCTTTCATCACAGGCAGAGCTCCGCCATGAGTGTCCGCCCAAAGCTTGCAGATTAGACTTAATGCCTTTTCTTTCTCTTCGTATGTCTGTGCGACAATCCGCCAGCAGATGTCAGTTTCTTCTGAATCTTCCAGGTAATGAGTAATCACGCATAATTCTCCCATGCTAGCCGAATCAAACCCGTCTGGGACGTCCTCATCTTGATGCCGAGTTGGCGAGAAAACCAATTTGAAATCGCACGAGTTGAAGTCACTGAACTCCACGCGTGACAGCGATTTAATGTCACGCAAGTCTCGCACGTTATATTGCGGGTTCTCAGGAAGTCCCGTTGCGAATAACGGCAGCGGGTAATTGACATGATCCTCGGTACACAGGCATAAGGACTTGTCCATGATCACAAGAGTTCGTGGTTCTTCGGTTTTCGTCTCCGTTTCGTGAAATACTAACAGATAAACGAGGATGACTACGTCTTCAAGCTGCGTACAGTCAAATGAGCGGTGACTGAACTCAGCTATAGCGTCTTTAAGGATCTCCAAAGTATCGTCGTTTGGATAAATAAACTTCACCCCACCGTTAACGTGGTGGTAGTCGGCCTTCGTGTACGCGCTCGGATCAGTATCGGTAATCGATTGCGAGTCGTAGATACTCGTAGTGAGCGTGTCTGCTCTCGGAGGCGTGGGCATGCCGCTATGTTTCGATGACAAGATGGTGTTTAAACATTCTAAAAACGAGCTCGTCAGGTTAAAATCACGTGTGATAAAAGTGAAAGTGTCTTCCTTCAAGTCAGTCTCGAGTCGCACAGTTTGATCAAACAAACCGACACAAACTTGACGCAGACTGCTAATGGGGATGAAGTTAAAATAAATCGTTGGTTTGGTGTCTTCAGAACCCTCGCAAATTTTCATTTTGACTCCTTTTCTCTTGTTAATGGAGTCCTTATGCTGCTTGTCTGCTAAAATGTACATGTACAAATTACTGAGCAAGACGCAGACTTGGAATTCCTGCGAAGGGAAAAGATACGGGGTACAGCCCGTCCACAACACGTGAAGAAGCGTTTCTTCTTCCTCCTGGGTTTTCTGAGAGATGCACTTGCAAAAGAACTTATCAAGTATTTTTCGTTCCAGCCCTACCAAGCTCTCCAAGCCGTGCAACGAACTCGCTTTCAAAATTGGCAAATTATCCGAACCCACCCTCCGATGGGTCTTTCTCGTTTCCACAGGGGTACCCACGGGAGTCTGTTGCCGGCCGATAGAAGACGTCGATTCAAGAAATCCCTTGGGATCCTTATCGTCACGAGGAACAGGGAACGACTTCGGCTTCGAGAAAGTGATTTTGAGATCTGCTTGGAAACTATCTTTCCAGACTTGTGAAAGAGACCGCTGAAGTTGCATACGCTCGTCCGCGGCTCGAAAAATTAAATGCCAGCAGTTTTGCTCGCCAGCGGGCGTGACCTCGGCCTCCTCCTGCTCGAAAATCAAGGACAAGCCATATATGCCAAAAAATTCACACACACTGCCACCAAGCTCAAATACTTCTAGCCCTATGATTCTACAAATTCGCTGTGACTTAGTAACTACCCACTGGGGTGTTGACGGTGATGCCCGCACGAACGAGGGTAGCGGCCAATGCACGTGATCTTCGTCGCACAGAAAAATCTGCGAGTTTGTCACGATCAAGCTCCGGAGCATCTTCGTTAGATCTCCGTTTTCATGCAAGCTGAGGGAGCTGGATTCGGGGATTTCTCGGACGATGGAATACATAAGCAAATCCTGGTCGCCTGTCGGTGAAACAGTTCCCGATTTCGCAAGTTCTGATTTCAACTTGGTGAGTTTGTCTTCGTCGGGAAATGTCAGCTTAGGAAGACTCCCCGATGAAAACTGTCTTCTGATGCGAGGGGCTTGGGTTTGTTCCTCCTCATCCAAGGGCTCTCCGAGTACATCTCTCAACGTCACTAAGAATTTGTCCGTTTTCTCGGCATCACGTGTGAGAACGGTGAACGTCCCTCGAGGCCCATCAAGCTTTACCTCCATTCTAAATCCCTGGTCATACAAACCGAACACCACCTGAAGCAGAGGTAAAGGTTTATTAAAAGAAAAATAAAGGCATAGTTTCGATAGTTTAGAATAGTTTAGAATATGAGACGAATACACTGGGAAACTTACAGTAGTATACCAAAACAATAAGGATCAAACTAAACCTACAATGCGGGCCACAAGTCTTGGGACACTTCCCGCTTCCCCCCTCTTCCCTTTTGCAATTTTGAGTTTTGATAGTCGCACAAATCAAGTCAAGGGACTTCTAATGCACATCAAAAGAATTGGCTCTTAGTACGTGATATCTCGTTCACAATAATAAGAACAGAATATTTGAATTTGGATGCTGCCCAATAATTAACCTATGGTCAACATTAAGGGAGCACAGTCACGCAATTTGGATAAACTCAAAAATGTGTTTGGAACAGTGAAATGCCGCAAAGATTTTGCAATTTTCCTGCAAAGCACAATGCGTGTCTATGGCCACCGATGACAAGGAGGAAATGGATTACAACTCGAAAAAAGTTAAGTTAACGGTTTTCAAGTTTTGCTATTGTGCTTGGAAAAATCACACTCAGTAAAATAGTACTAATTTCTTTTCTTCCAAGAAATGATTTGAAATCAACCTTTTCGTGTTACATGGTCTATTCATGTATTAGAAAAAGTATTTCTTCATATAATCTGAACAAACTCTTAAAGTGACAGTACCCACTTAAGAAGATGTCGATGTAAGACACGGAATTTCTGGTCATCTTTTCCTGTTATCATAGCTAAAGATTGGTAATAAAACAAAATGCCTCGGCTTGGCAGTTCGTATTATCATTCTCTAAAACTGTCCATTGACCAACTCCAACTCTACATTACTTCTCTATCACTTCATATCTACCTAGATTTTATTTTGTATTTATTGTTTTAGTTTCTGTTTTTGTTGTTGCTGTTGTGTCTTAGCTTTGACCGTGATGTTTGATAATAATAATAATAATAATAATAATAATAATAATAATAATAATAATAATAATGATAATAATAATAATGTAAATGGCATAAGCTCTCTTGATAAGCAAAATGTGCTCTTAGAGCAAATGCCGAAGAAAAAATATTGTTTAAATAAAAAATATAATAAATAAATAAATAAAAAGAAAAAAGAAAAGAAAGAAAGACAAAGCGATGAGGTCATACTGTTCGCCCACCTGAAAGTAGCTTTCTCGTGTAAAATAATTTATTAGTCACGTCATAACGTTACCTCATTCAATTCTCGGATTGGGAAGCTGTAAAAACACTGTAATATCTGCCGCAAATCGCTCGCCTCGGACAACGATCGAACAAGCTCGGGAGAATCGAGATGCGACGAGTGGAACAAGTAGATGTTTACGTTCGTCATTAAAAGGCAGACTGGAAGCTCGTGCTCAGGACAAACATACGGAAGACAGCCCGACCATAGGACCATACGGACCATCTCTGGGGAGGGTCCAGAGCGATCGTGTTTTAAACACCCCACATCTATGAACTGTGCACGAAGGGCCTGGTATATTGCTTGGACCCTTCTTGTGGAGTGGCTTTCTGGAGTGGGCGCTTCTTTCTCAGTGACAAATTGTTTACTATCAGCGGTTCTTGGGTCGGGTTTGTGAAGGAAACTTTCAAAGAACCTAAGAGAGAACAGCAAACCAGACCCCCATGTAGCAAAGGCAATTATTTTGACAACGCTAAAAATTCACATATGATTAAAATTTAAAGTGACCATAACGAAAAGTAATTCTCATATGAATCTAAACATCACCCAATGAACATCTGCGAAAAAAAGGTTTCAATTTGAACAAAACGCAAATTTTGTAATGATTTTAAAAACTTTCAAATTTGCCGCCATTTTGGATGTTTAGGAGCACGTGTTCATTTTCATCGCTGGACCATTTAACCAAAGTATAAAGTAAATTGCTAGTCGTTTGGTCTTTCTCGTGGTTCATTAGTCAGTTGACTATTGTTCTTTAAATTCTGTTATTGGTATGCACAATGGACCCGATCAGTAGAATGCAAGACAATCCACAAACGAACCTGTGTAACAGTTTATCTTGGATTCCTAACGGATTACCCCACTCTACAATATTCCCTGACAGGACGTCAGCCAGGGATTCTTGCACTAAGACGTTCGGAATGGACTCTTTCGTTGACCTGGATAGGTGAGAGACTTCAAGCATTAGATGAAGAGTAAAAATACCCGTGGGAAGATGAAATGATGGACACGCGAAGTCACTCGGTAAAAGAAGATGAACAATTCATCACAAAAATAAGCTATTTTATATATTACTTGGTCATATTGAATAGGAAATTCACAAAAGCCTTGTAAGAGTCGTTTCGCAGGGACTCCAGTTCCAGTCTTATTATAACCTTCTCTCGCGACGATGTTGTTTGTTGAATCCTCATCCTGACCAGACTGACTGTCCACCCACACCACCTCCCCCACTCCGCCCGTCTCCAGGGATGACTCCCTGGGGATGTACGGAACTGACTACTTAAATGCTTGTAAATGCTGGAAATTGTCATCGCAACCTCCTCCCCCCCCCCCCCCCACCCCCCCTCTTCCCCCAAATAAAAAAAAAGAAATGAAGTGCTAAATAATTGCAAAAAAGAAGGCTTTACCAAAGTCTTTACCTTTCAGTGATAAACTTGTAAAGCAGTGCAAACAGTTCAGCGGCATCTTCAATGGAGCGCATGCGGTATCGTGCTACCTGCTGGTAGTCTTTGTTGGGACCGGATGTTAAACAGTCGTTGTGACGTCGCCATTCCTTGTTAAGGGTGTCCCGAATGTCAACGCAGAAGACGTCGTTCAGCTTGAGAATATCCACACTGCTTACATTATCTGAGATATAATTAACATATTATTAAGGCCAGGCACAGGAATTCTTGTTCGGTGTTCTGTTGGGATAACCCATAACAAGAGGGCAACAGGAATTTCTGTTTCAAAACAGCTACTATTTGATATCCATTCTTATGCAAACATCGTATATTATAAAAATAATATTGCGTGTATTTAGCCAAACTTCAACCTGGAGGTTCTTTACACGCAATTCCTTACATGCGAGTTTTTTACTGTATATCGAACGAGCAATTCGGTTACTAATTGGGAGCTTACAAATATGTTTGCTGGCCAAAATTAAGAGAACTGTACCCTTAAGATAACGAGTTTGAGGTAAACTTACTTTGCCTTATATAGTCTTTAGTCTTATATAGACTACACAAATAGACCGCTGGCAGCTGGTCCCTTTTTGATAGTGGGAGAGCAAATCAACAGCGCGGTGAGAAACAGTGCGGTGTGGTTGGAGCCAGGTTTGACCACTCCTGGCTCCAGCCTCACCGCGCTATCACCAGTCTCGCCGCGCTGTTGGCGTGAGCTGCCCACTATCCAGAAAGTGACTGCTACCAGTCTACTGCATAAAATAGTCCAAGAACATTACCCAGATTATGTCTGGCAAAGGTCTTGCCAGTAGAGATTTGAATCTCAAGAACAAGCCCCTTGGAAAGGTCCACTCCGACCATCCTTTCCTCTGTACTTCCTTTGTTGCGTTCCTCTCCTTCGACCTCGACCAGATATGTGCCTGAGGTCCTACAAAGGAATAGATAAACCGATTACCTCGACACTTCTGTCAAACATGTCATAGGGTAAGCATTGAAATAAAATATTTCATAAGTACTTTCCTGGTTCAGTGTTGTTACCCTGTATGCAGTAAGATTAATTTTGAGTCTGTGTTCCAAATGAAAGCTAACGATCAACGCTTTCCTGTGGTGCTGTTTATTATGCTGTACAAGCTGGTTGTAATTTTTGAGTCTGTGGATGAAATCCTAAAGTGTGACCATTCAAATGAAAGCTACTGAGCAGTACTTTCCTGTGGTGCTGTTTATTATGCTGTACGAGGTGGTTCTAACTTTTGAGTCTGTGGATGAAATCCTAAAGTGTGACCATTCAAATGAAAGCTACCGAGCAGTACTTTCCTATGGTGCTATTTATTACACTGTACAAGGTGGTTCTAACTTTCAAGTCTGTGGATAATCGTGAAGTCATGGTGACTAGTTAACTGGTTCTAAGTTTTGAGTCTGTGGATGAAATCCTAAAGTGTGACCATTCAAATGAAAGCTACTGAGCAGTACTTTCCTGTGGTGCTGTTTATTATGCTGTACAAGGTGGTTCTAACTTTTGAGTCTGTGGATGAAATCCTAAAGTGTGACCATTCAAATGAAAGCTACCGAGCAGTACTTTCCTGTGGTGCTATTTATTATGTTGTGCCAGGTGGTTCTAACATTCGAGTCTGTGGATAAAATCCTAAAGTGTGACCATTCAAATGGAAGATACTGCGTGGACAGTTCTTTCACGTAGTTATGTGAAAGTTATTAGGCAGTACTTTCCCGTGGTCTTGTGTTTTGTGCTGTACAAGGTGGTTCTACCTTTTGAGTATGTGGATGAAATGGAATCTACAGGACGGGTAGTGGGTTTAGATTCTGATTGTCGTACTATTTATTATGGTGTGCAAAATGAGTTCATATGTTTTTTATCTGTCCATAGATTCCAAAACAGTGAGCATTTAAATGAACATAATTGTACGGACTTTCACTCGATGGCCCCCACTTTGCGAACTTCACGGGGGAAGGAAATTACGTTACGGACGAAAAATGTGACGTTGAACATTCAAATGCACAGACAAAGCAAGACTGCGGTGACAACTGCATGGTTATTTCAGTAAACGCAGGCATTTTATGAGACAGCGTCTGACGGATTGATCGTATTATTTGTTCTCATTACCTGTCTGTTTGACAATGCGTGGATATTGTTGAGGGAAATGTGATGTTGATCACTAGAATTTGAAAGCAAATCAACCTGTAAGTACTACATACAAGTCAGCACTTGACTCCACTTTGTCATGGACTATCTGCTCCAGTTCAGGTGCAAAACCAAACTGTAGGCGGCTGGGATGAGCGTCGCTTTCAAACCGTGAGATCGTGGGTTCCTACAACAAGAGAATTTAAGCAATAAAAAGGTAGACTGGCTAGAGTTTGAGAGGCGAGGGTGGAGATTTGAGTTTTTACACCACCAATGTGATGAGCAAGTTAATCACATGGAATATAAAGTATGCAAAGGCAGCCATAATGTCAGTCTCCGAACCTTGTCAACTCCAGAAGAGTACATTGGATGAACAGGCACTTAAAATTGTTGCTAACTGTAACAACTGAGGCTTTACCTCTGAACGTTTGTCAGCAAAACGCCCAGCCTCCAACCCTTCGATAAACGTTAGGACAGAACTACGGTCTCTAGTCTTTTCGACCAGTGTGTGGTTTTCTTTTAAGTCCCCTTTAAGTCTTATGTTGGAAAGCGAAGGATTCAAGGCCAACGGTTTAAGGTCATTTGCCAAAGACGCGATCATCTGAACTAAGGCAGAAGTAGATATCATAGCCAGCATTATTTTAACGCCCTGGCAAACGAGGACACATTGTTGCAGACATAATTTTTTCCCTGTTTGCCCGCCACGCACCATTTCTTGCGGACACAAAAATTTGTGTCCAGGACAGACAAAATGTTACTGAATTTTTTTTTTCAGAAACACTGTATCCGCAACAACGATTCGCAGTTTGCACAGGATGGAAACACAACATTTGTTTTGTGCCCCGCTCGTTTGCTCACCCAAGAAACATCATGAGCAGCAATGTGTGCTCGTTTACCAGGGCCTTTACCAGGTATTTTAACTTCATACCCTGATTTTAAGGCAAATATCGGGTGCCTTTCTTACACAGTGTCATTTGCAAAGGTCACCTGTACCTGCTCTTCTTTTTGACTTGTGGGACTGGCACTAACTCCACTGACGACGTCAAGCTCGGGAGACGGCTGACCAACTCCCGGATCAACTGCGGGCTCAGTGTGACTATTTTCATGGTCTGAATGAACTCCGACACTCCCATTCAGCTAAAGTGGATTATAATTGAATTCAAATGAATAAGCAACGGTTGGGTTAAGTGTTGTGACTTCCCTAAGGCCAGGTTATCAGTCTGCGAGGCAAATTCTGGAGCCCGTTTATCAAAACATCCAAAGAGGTTTCGTGCCAGGAAAGTATTTTTCAGATCCATTTGCCATCGATTAATGTAGTAGCCCCGAAACACTTAGACTTTATTTCCAGTTTTAGACTTTTTTATGTGCTTCAAAACTTATGATAAACTAAGCATCATTTGGTACACGACCGAGTCAGAAGGGGCGTGGGTGTATTCCTGATTTGACGTCACAAACTGTTTTTCATACATATTTACAAAGATTTACCACGATGTAAGTTTGTGGCGTCAAGTCAGGAATAGCCCCACGCCCCTTACTAGCTCCGTCGTGTGATAGGTAAAAGACGGGATGGGGGGGGGGGGGGGGGCAGTTCCTTTCTAACAGGTGCAAAGATCTATTTTAGCGAAAAAAATATTTTGGGGTTAGAGGCACCTTAAACAATTCATAACAAATGACAGCTACTGAGTGGTGCTTTGTTTTGTAAGGTGTTTTACGTTTTGAAACGCCTGCAAATGAAACCTGTTTAGTTGTTCTGGTCAAAGTGTAAGGGTGCGTTTCTTTGGGAGTTTGCATTGCTTTACTAAAACCAGAAAATGGATTATGAATCTAAAGAATCCACCCTCCGAGTGGATACATGAGATCAAATCTAAATCCGGATTTTTAGGATTCATGATCCGTGCGTTTCTTCGAAACGGATCAGAAAAATAGTACATTTGGCAAGCGGTCTTCATGTGAAAATACAAAACACAGGCCCGCCACCTTCCGGCCATATTTTCGTGATCATTAGCGATCAAGGTAAGCTTTCAGTGCTATTCATTTCCATAAAATTGTCCCAATATTCGAAAGAAAGCCATGAATAATTAGAAGAGCTTCGCTGCAGTACATACATACATACATACATACATACATACATACATACATACATAAACTTTATTTTCTCTCGAATTTCAGTGTAGCTTGCAAGAGCTAATATCTTCGAGAAAACATAAAAAGAAAGTATAATATATCTATACAAGACAACTAAAATACACAGTATTTACAAGTATATATTACATATCATTAGAAATTTAAACAGCAAAAGTGAAGATAAGCGAAAGCGATTACACAAAGATACGGCCCTGGATTTCCCTCTTAAAATCAGTAAATGCACTTGTACGGATAGAGTTAGGCAGTGTATTCCATAGCTTAGGTGAGAAGTAAGAATAGTAAGTAAGTAAGTAAAGCCTTTATTTAAAGAGGGTAGCACTTAATAGCCAAAGGCTAATAAACTTGTGGCCCTCATAAAATACACAACTATTTACAATCTAATAAATATAGTAAACTAAAATATATATACATTTAAAATATAACAAGATTCGATATTAAGAAAAAAAATAATAAAAAATTATTAAATGATAAAATGATGCAAACATTGTTGTTCCTTAAAAATCTTGGCAAACATGTTCTTTTTAAAACATGCTACAGAATCTAATTTCCTCATTTCAATTGGTATACTGTTCCACAGTCTTGTTGCCGAAACAGTGAAAGAGCGTCCTCTCTCTGTTTCTCTTCTATATTTAGGACAAACAGCATTAATGCTTGAATATCTAGTGTTGCGGGAGTGCCGCTTATTATTCAAAATCAAGTGTTCATTTAGATAATTCGGCAAAGACCCATTAATTCGCTTGTACATAATTATGCATTTATCTATCTTATGTTGCTCATAAAACGGAATCCAACCTAGCTTGTTAAACAAAGCAACTGATGGTGTCATGCGATCGGCATAAGAAATAACGCGTGCCGCACGTTTTTGCAATCTTAAGGGCCCATTAAAGTATCTTTTGATGCCGTTGCTAGGGAAAAATAAATTTGCTATAACTCTGCACATGTATGCTTCAATTGGACCAAATTTGGACAATACCCATAGGGGGCAAATAT
>JAEMWC010000013.1:2350000-2380000 GCA_016490735.1 Pachyseris speciosa | reverse complement strand
ATGTACGCTTTGTAAAGCTTAAATAGGGTGTCCCTGGGTATAAGTTTTCGAAAGCGCAGCATAACATTAAATTGATTATTGATCCTTTTGCATAAATTGGATATGTGACTAGAAAAGTCCAGCTTATTATCTATTTCCATTCCAAAAATCTCTAATGTGTCCTTTACTGGGAAGGAAAAACTATAGTCCGTATCACCAAGGACTAGACCCTGGTGCTTGCTCTCGTTAACTAACATTCCATTTTCATGGTACCAGTGATTGGCCACCTTGACATTATGAGATACGCATGCGTCTAGAGTCGCTGGAACGACGTGGGAATAATATACCTGATGATCATCAGCATAA
Organism: Pachyseris speciosa; assembly: GCA_016490735.1. NCBI lineage: Eukaryota > Metazoa > Cnidaria > Anthozoa > Scleractinia > Pachyseridae > Pachyseris > Pachyseris speciosa. The sequence goes on along the minus strand of JAEMWC010000013.1, from coordinate 2,379,655 downwards.
GCGTTCAGTTTGGCCGTCTTTACGTGGAAGAAGAGATCGTTGATAAAAAAGTTAAGTAGCATTGGACCTAACACACTCCCCTGCGGGACCCCACGTCCAACACTTTTCCAGGCGGAGCAGGTGTCCCCAATCTTGACTCTCTGAGATCTGCCAGAGAGATAGTGCCTGAGTAGAGCGCAACTTTTGTCATCCATACCGTAGGCCTTGAGCTTGGAAAGGAGGAGTGGATACTGAATAACGTCAAACGCTTTGGAGAGATCCATAGAGACCACCGCAACGAGCTCCCCTCTGTCACGCATCATCCTCCAGTCTTCCGTCAACCTCAACAGTGAGGTCTCACAACTATGAAACTTCCTGTAAGCGCTAATGAAGTCTGAAAGTATTTCAAGATAAAATTCATACATCTGCCCTGCCAGAAGCCTTTCGAAAATGTTGTTCAGAGCGGGGAGCACAGTTACGGGCCTATAGTTGACCTTACAAAGCTCGTCGTCCTTTTTGAACAAGGGAGTCACCGTGCCCATCTTCCAATTTGCAGGATAGCAGGAATTTTTAATGGAATAGTTAAAAATGCTTGTAAGAGGCCCGGCAATAACAACTGCCGCGTCTTTCACCAGCCGTGGTGGGATCATATCGTGACCAGGCGACTTGTGCACATTGATCTCTTTCAGTAAGGTTTCAACCTGAGGTTTACTTGTGCGATGAAAACTGAAGCAAGCGAGTTCGTCTGCGCCCCTGTTTTCAAAGATTGCTTTGATACTCGGATGATTAACAAAATCCTCGCCATAATCCTCTTCTTCTCTCAGAGGTACATTATCAGCGATGTGAACAAAATGTTCATTGAACAATTCGGCAATTTCCTTTTTGTCAGTAATAATCCTGTCTTCTTCTTTTAAGATGGTACCATTGGCTTGTCTACTTTTAGTATGCAAAAAAGGGCGGAAGGTAGACCAGAACTCGCGTGGGTTATCAGGCTCTGTTGATTTCTTTACAAAGTGCTGTTTTATCGCTTTTCGCCTGAGAGAGGTGCAGGTGTTACGTTGAGTTTTGTACGCCTCGTAATTTGCATCCGTACGATTACGCGTGAATATTATCCACAGTTTATTGCGGTGTCTAATCGCTTTCCTCCATTGTTCCGTCATGTATGGCACCTGATTGCCTCGCACCATTGTTTGTTTAATGGGGGCGTGCCTATTTATAACATCTAGAAACAATTGTTCAAATGCGTAAACCTTATCATCAAGTTCATCAAACACGTCAATGATGTGGAAAGGCACAATTTGCATATCACGCACAAAGTTCTCCTGGCTAAAATTTTTGAGACTACGAAAACAAATCTTGCGTGATCGAGCCCTTGGTGCCGATGATCGTAGGATTGTATAAACCAACGAATGATCGCTCATGTGCGTATCTACTACGCCAGATGCAACAATATTTCTCTTGTTATTTGTGAGAATTAAATCGAGAGTAGTTTGAGATGTCCTGGACTTTCGAGTCGGCTCAGTAATCAAGCAATGCAGGTTAAAAATATCGAACATATCTAGTAGAGTTCTACCGTTTTTTGGTGGTTTATCCGGTTCTGAAACGTCAGCATTAAAATCTCCCGCGAACAATATTCTACTCGTCAGTGTTGATGCTGCCTCGAATAGCGATGATAGCTCATGACACCATTGTGATTTCGGAATCGACGGAGGCCGGTAAATTCCACAAACAGTGATCCAAGCTTTACCAAGCTTAATCTTGAGAACAATAGATTCAGTCTTAAAACTTGACCACTTTTCGGAAGGGAGCCCTTTTATCTGCTTGACTCGGATAAAGCAGATGTCACTCCTAACATACACCAATAAACCGCCGCCGCCTGCCTTTCTGTCACAACGACACAATTTGATCAAAGTCCGACCAGGTCTCGTCCACTGACTCCGACTCTACTTCATCTTGATTTTCTTCTTCGAGAGTAGAGTTTTCAAAGAAATTGTCACTAAGTGGAGGTAGAGAGCATCTAATGCAGTACCATGTTGGAGACTGTGCCGTAGAATAGGATCGCAACTCCTTGAAATTCATGCCAGTGCACTTCCTGTGATAAGTGTTGATACAACCACTGCAACGGACGCCATTTTGATTTTTCTTCAGAGCTTTTTCGCATCCAGCACACAGAGATCTTGTATAACTGGATCCTTTGACCGGTCCAGGATTATTAGGAACATCGCCTGACAGTTTGAGCAACTCAAACTGTGTTGTAGCCGAAGCATTACGATAGTAAGCAACTCTCTGTCCTGAGTACCTCTTTGCTCTCGACCTTGCGTAAACTGCTGTTGGGAATCTTGCTAAAAAGCAACTCGATCTGGCAAAATCCAGTCTAGAAAGAGCGCACACACCGACGATGGTGTTTTTGCCTGAGTATTCTAAGAGAGAATTCCATTCAAGTCCGCAATACGACAGAGATAAAAGCACAAAATAGAAGAGCGCCATGTAGACACGTCTGTCCGCCATATTGTAATCACCACCGCAGTGCAAATTATATAAATCTTGGACGACTGAAATTGATTTCAAACGCAAATCGCAGCAATTTCGTAGTTTTAAAATTTCACGGAAAGTGAAAAATGTTATATTTCTTAACTTATGTTAAGCTAGTATTTTTGTTGTAACGGACCCTTTTGATCTCTGCCATATGCAGGACAATACTGGTCACGTTTCCGCGAGTGGAGTGGTGGCAGGAAAATAAAAAAGAATGCGAAAATGAATTTTTACAAAAGAGGAATTCTTTTAAACCTGCAAAATTTATCATTTCTTGCTGCGAAACAGGAATAATTCTGAATGCAAAAATATTTAACAAACCTGCGTCATTTCCTCTTCTCCTTGGATCTCATCAAAGATCTTCAGCCATGAATCACCACCCATCTGACGAATATGTTCCACTCTGGAACGAAACTCGGCATCGGTGTCATCCACAAACAAATTAGAGTCTGCAAAGCAATGCATAAATGAGAATACTGGAGTGAGTCATGGAGGGCAAATCATTAAACATGAGCTATATAAAAGAGAAAGAAAACTTCAATTCCTTTCCATTTCTTGGGGAGTATTTTTTGATACTGTTCTGATTATTTATATTTCCGTTTAGGAATAATACGAGAACAAGTGGAATTAAATTTAATAATAATAATAATAATAATAATAATAATAATAATAATAATAATAATAAAATGATAATAATGATAATAATAATAATAATAATAATAATAATAAGAAGAAGAAGAAGAAGAAGAAGAAGAAGAAGAAGAAGAAGAAGAAGAAGAAGAAGAAGAACCTTAGACATCTAAGGCTATGGGAAATAGCCTGATGATCTAGGAATACGTGACCACCAATATAACTAATGGTGTGATAAAAAATCCTCATAATAATAATAATAATAATAATAATAATAATAATAATAATAATAATAATAATAATAATAAAACGGAAATACCCTTCACGGGACTCGGTGTCCTATGTGGGTTGAGTTTGTTGTTGGTTCTCGTCCTTGCTCCGAGAGGTTTTTCTCCGGGTTCTCCGGTTTTCCCCCCTCCTCAAAGGCAACATTTCCACATTCCAATTCGATCAGGAATTTCGAGGCTAACAGGTTTGTCAGTTGAATTACTGTTAAGTGCCACCCTCGTTAAACAAAGTCGATTTATTTATTTTACTTTATTTATTTATTTATTTGGTGGAAATGACCTGAGAACAACGCACGGAATAGTCTAGGCCTAGCACTTAAACCTATCAATCTTGTGGGATAGAAGAGAAATTTCGTATCTCCTCGCGACCATGTAATATCTTCTATATACAAGGAGACTCGGAGGCTTTTGCACGTGTCTAGATAATCAGCATTAAACAGGGAAAAATACTCTACTTTTTCAGACTGACCTGTCATGGATGAGCTTGACTGAAAATCCGATGAGGGTTCCAAGGCGATAACTCTGTCTATACTCTTTCCCTGAAAAAACAGGAAATAGTTATAAAATCAAGCAGAAATATAAAACTCAGAAAGGCAGGGAGAGGGGAGGGGAGGACAGGGGAGAGGAGAGGCGAGGAGAGGGGAGGGGAGGGGAGGAGAGGGGATGGGAGGAGAGAGGAGTGGGGAGAGGAGACGAGACGAGAGGAGATGAGAGCAGAGGGAAGGGGAGTGGAGAGGGGTGGGGAGAGGAGAGGAGACGAGAGAAGGGGAGAGGAGAGGGGGAGGGTGTGAGAGGAGAGGAGAGGGAGCAGAGAGGAGAGGGGTGGGGAGGGAGAGGGGAGAGGGGAGAGGAGGCGAGTCGAGAGGAGGGGAGGAAAGGAGCGGAGAGGGAAGGAGGGGAGGACAGAAGGGGGAGAGAAGGGGAGGAGAGGAAAGAGGAGGGGAGGGAAAGGGTGAAGACAATCAAAAAACGGTTGCTCTTATAAATTAGAAATTTGTAACTGTACCTTTTTGTGACCCTTTCTTGGTAATGTATTTTGCGGAGGTGTCGGATAATTGATTATTTCAAAATTCTGTTCTTCCTGTAGCAGTTCACGAATTCTGTTCATCTCTCTGCTTGTTGGACGATTTCCGTCAAGTTCAACCTGAAATAAAACACGGTGGGAAGGAAAGTGTTGTAAAGAAACGTTTATTGCTTCACTATCAGGGCCGACAGTAGCTAGTGAACAGTAGCTAGGCGAACCGAGGCACTTTCCTCGGTAAAAATTTTGAATTTACATTACATTTTTCCCTTTTTTGTGTGTTTTTTACGACTGTGTAGTTTCACAGAGGCGTAAGCACTTTTTGTTGGAAAAAAAGATAAACGTTTAATAAATGAGCAGGAGTGGTTTATCAAGTTTAAAACACGAGGCGCAGCCGAGTATTTTAGGACTTGAAACACGAATTGCGAATTTATTGAACGGCTTAAAAAGCTTTACTGTACATCTATCCATTCTTACACCAAAATTTAGATTTTGGGTTATTTTGCCTAGAAAATCGGATGTAAAATTTAGCCGTGTCTTTATCTGATATAAAGACACTCATTAAAAAATAATTTCTTTTGCAGTTCCTTTGTGAATTGTTAATGAGTTTTTTAAATCAATATTCGCCACCTCCACATCTCCCATAATACACTTTGCCCCCCAAAATAGCGACGCGCACTATTACTAAAAATAGATTTTGTCGCATTAGTCCCCCGCCGTGACTCAGACGAACATTGCAGTTCGCTAAAGGAAAATCTATGGGCGCGAGTGACAATTTTCGAACAAAAACACGACAGAATCGGTAAAATCGTCGTATTTGCTTTCCAGAAGGACGATAAATGGTTAGCACCAAACACTGCTGGTTGGGTGAGCGCAAAACGGACAAGAGGTATCCAAAAAAATGCCAAAATCCATCAGATTGACAAGTGTCTGGGAAGAAGTCTATTCCATTTCCAAAACCTTAGCAACACGTTGCGAAGTGCAAGCGTTGGCTAGTAGAGAGAAACATCTCCAGAAAAACATACATATGTGCCAGAAGCATAAGCTTCTGTCTGTTGCCTTCACTGGCCCAGAGTAAAGGGCCCCACCACTGAATTTTCCGATCCACTAAGCAAATCTCACACCAGCAGAAACAATATGCGCGTGTCTGCCCGAACTGAGCAAGGCCCAGAAAATCAATACCGGAGCCACTGGCAAGGATAGAAAACCTAATCGAAAAGAATTTTGCCGAATCTATACCAACTGACGTGCTAGTAAAATCTATAACGGCCGACAGCGAAGGTAGCCTGCGAGCAAGCTCTCTCCGGGCTTGTTCGCAGGCTACAGCGAAGGACTTGCGAGGGGAGTGGTGGAGTGATGTGACGCTCGCGCTACAAAATGACGCGTCAGGAAAGATGGTTTTAGATCAATAAAGGCACTCAGACTATATTTTTGAACTATATGTTGTCAACGAAGGTCGAGACCATGGTTTTGAAGATTGAAGATGGAAGTTTTCATGGCGAAACGTAATGCTCTCAGAATCGTGAGTAGTCTGTGCTACGAGAACATCGGACGGATTCCAGCTCCTATGAAACACTTCGTTGCGTGATCACACAAATAGGTTCTGCTTAATTTTGTCGACCACGTTTGCCTTTTGCATACCATCAACTATTGGACTTGAAAGGATTCTTCTGCAACGGAAAATGAAAATACTGGTCGAAAAAGTGAGTTTTCGATAAGAGAGAGACTATTTACCTGTCTCCAGAAAGGAAAATCGAACATTCCCACGTGCGCAAAATTTTCACTTCGTTCATTCAGCTGATTTATGTAAGCTTAACATTTAGCGACATGCAAAATGCCATTCTTCCGCAGTTAGCTCAATTCAGGAGGTTCCTTCATTCGGGCCTTCATTACTCGGATCAAGAGTGCGGTGATGTCCACTCTTTATGCAGTCGGTCACAAGTTTCTCAATTTCATCGCGTTTTCCACTCATTTTCAAACCCCTGCACTTCAACCACCGTTTTAACTGCCTCACAGTGTTGTCTTCTGGTTCTCTTCCAAATCTGGAGAAGGGAACATCGTCATTTTCGGTCAGAACTGTTAAAGAGCGAAGGGAACTGCTCGTGAACGACATAATTTCAACTCACCCTCTTACAGAAAAGCAATTTGTTTGTCTGAGTCATCCGGGGGGGGGGGGGGGGCGGGGGGGGGCTCCAATTTTGTGACGTCATTAGTGCGCGTCGCTATTTTGCATAACCATTGTTTTCAATTTCTCTTGGGACTAACAATCGTTCCGAGAGGAATTGAAAACAATGCTTATGCAAAATTTTGGGGGGCAAACAAAGTTTATTATGGGAAATGTGGAGGCGGCGAATAAAAGAGGTGTTTTTTTTTACTCATTGCCTCGGTGACGATTTTCCTCTGGCTACGGTCCAGGCAGCATCGTCGCTATAAAGTTTCTAACGGCTAAGAAATGGTATTGTACCAATAAAAAAATATTCAAATGAAGAATGATCCTCGCAGTTGTGAACGCAATTTATGCAATTGCAAAAAGAAGCCTGAAAAAAAAAACTCAGAATTTTTTTCAGGCTTCTTTTCGCAATTGCATAAATTGCGTTCACAACTGCGAGGATCATTCTTCATTTGATTTCATTTCCGCAGTTCATATATGATTCATTTCATATATCATTCACAAAAAAAATATTCTTAAACAACTTATAATGAACTCGATAGTTCGTCATTTGTCGATAGTTGTTTCAGTGGTTCTGGGAAAGAGATTCGTTCTTGATTTCGTACTCCCATCAGAAAGGTCCCTAATAGATAAAGGGCGACATAAACATTCATTTTGTTTGAACAAATATCTCGACAGGATGTTCCCAGTTCAGCAAAGGCTGGTTTAAATGGGGTCCTGTATTTACATTAACTTAATATTAAAAGACATACATATAATTACAGACTACAATAAAGTTAATTGTTAATTGTTTTACGGCAGCAAGACATTTATTGTCTATTTTTTTTTTGTTTTGGAAATTTGCTAGAGCAGTTTTAGATTGGATGGAGTGTGTGATCGTTGTTATAGCTTTAGGGAGATTGTTCCAAGTCTTTGAACCATTGCATAATTTAAAAAACCCTTGGAACTTTGTGGTTCGAACAAGGGGTAATCGCAAAAGGTCCCTATTCAGAAAATATAACTTTATTTCATGGCTTATAGCGTTAACTAACCTGTTCAGCTCGGTCATCAAAGGCCGTAAAGACGCGAATACGGTACATGGGTTCCTTAGTCACTGAATTTTCTCTGAAGTCAACGCTTTCCAAGCATGGCAGTTCTCCCAAAGTGAGAATCGAGCCTACATCTGTGAAGTTGTTATCTCTGAGGTCCAGATTGTTCAAGGAATACATTTTGTCGAGCCCTACAAGTGAAAAGAAAAGTTGAGTTTATACTGGTTATAATTATCGTCTCAGGTTAGATTATGAAAAATGGGGTAGATAGATTCTGACAACAGAACATATATGCTCCGAATAAATCGGCGCTTGTTATCGTTTCGAAACGCAGATGTTTTGATAGGTAACCAGCTGTGTCCGCCTCCCCCTTGTCTTCCTGAAGTTGGGGGAGGGGGAGGGGGGGGGAGTTAATTGCAGACGCAATGGGCAATTTTATTCAAAGAAACGATCGAAGTGATGTCAAAGAATAGACCCAGAACTATTTACAAAGTCAACCATTGTGGCAAGGCACGATTTTTTCAATAATGATAACGATATTGATAATAAGAATAATAACGTTAAGGGTGAGGGTAAAATGAAAACTTTTGAAAGCGCTGAAACCGTATAGAAGGTGAAGAAGTTCAAAGATATTACGTCTTAAAACACGTGGACACAGAAGCTTTGGACCCATTTTACAAACACTACCAGGGCCTAAAAAATCTTGTATGAAGAATGTTTGGAAAGTAATGCATCCTAGAACCCATTCACACTAAAGCGTCTTATTTTGAAAACACATTTATAAATAAGAACGGAACCTAAAACTGGCAGCACAAGAATAAATTCAAGTTAAAGTATTGTTACATGCTGAACGAAAAAACTGTGGAATCAATGGACTAATTGACTGGTTCAATCAAAGATAGATCTATCAGATATGACGTTCCTTCGTGAACTAATGAACATTTCACTCTAATTTGATGAAAACACAGCGGCTCAACACACACTATAGATACACAAGTGCTGGAACGGTAAAAACAGGTTTACGGCATTGATTTGCATAGCTGCGCCTGCATGCATTAATTTGCACAGCTATGCCGCATGCATTGATTTGCATAACTGCACGTAATTCGCCTCTTCCACATCTCTCATAATACACTCTGTTTGCCCCTAAAAATATTTTGCATTGTTTTCAATTTATCTTGGGACTTAAAATCGTCTCGAGAGAAGTTGCAAACAAGGGTTACATGCAAAATTGTGGGGGACAAACAGGGTGCATTATGGGAGATATGAAAGTGGCGAATGGTCTTTACTTCAAAAACGTCACATGACTTGACCGCACCTTCAACGCTGTCGAGTTCATTCCCTGTCAAGTTGAGTTTCTTGATGTTACCGAGTTTTGTGTTCAAGTTACTTCCGAGGTGTGATAGCTTGTTGTAAGACAAATCCAGCTCTACCAGATTGGACAAGGACTGAAAGAAAAATAGTGACATTTGGAGAGGTTTTGGACTCATTTCATTGGGCTCGTTGCAATACAAAAACAAATTGAAAACTTGAATGGAAAGCAGTTTGTGACGTGGAATCGAGAATACACGCATGTCTCTCGCAGCACGGCCGTGGGTCCATATGACTGCTACTTTTGCTAACTTTACATAGCTAGTGCTACACATGAAAATGGTAAAATATGTTTGCTATAAATGGAAACAATTATCCTAACAACGAAAAAGTTTTGCCTTATAAGTACACGTTAACATCTAAACTTTGTATTTACTGGATTTTAGTGCGAATTTCGTGTGGAAATCGTTGCTCGCAAAACTTGAACCCATAAAAATTATACACTAAGAATTGCACTAATTGTGGGAACGGCCAGAGAAATGCTTGCTGACAAATTTGAGGGATGAAGGTCTGCAATCTAAGCACCCAGCATATTTCACATTAATGTATTTACCTACTGATCAACTTTAAATCTTAATGTTTTTGTCATACCTGGAGATGCTCAATGGAGTCTATGCAGTTGTGGCTCAGATTTAAACTGATGACCTCTGGTAACAAAGCCTTAAAAATAAAACAGAGAAATGCGTTAACATACGCCTTACCTTTATATACTCAAGTTCTGCCCTCTTGCAGTAAATGCTTAGCAGTCTAAGTTGGTAGGGGCATTGTTAATTATTAAGTAGCTCATTTCAATTAATATACATTAGAAATCTCAATATGAAAAACGATAATTTCAAAAATGTCAAATATTCATTGGGATGTTAACTTTTGAAAAGGTCAAACGTATCGCTATTAATACGGCCATTGGGCAACAGTTTATATAAAGCGATCCAAGAAAAAAACGTTGCAACTTTCTAAAGGATCATTTGAAGCAAGTTTACAGTCATACAGTAAATACAGGGGAGCAGGGTTAGCGTAGTGGTGAGAGCGCTCGCCTTCCACCAATGTGGCCCGGGTTCTATTCTCGAACTCGGCGTCATAAGTGGGCTGAGTTTGTTGGTTCTCTACTCTGCTCCGAGAGGTTTTTCTCCGGGTACTCCGATTTTCCCCTCTCCCCAAAAACCAACATTTGATTTGATTTATTTAGAGTTGATTTGATTTAGTCTCCCCAATTAGTAGAGCATCTGTGCTCGGCTAAATAGATTTGAGACTTAAACAAAGTGATTATTATTATTATTATTATTATTATTATTATTATTATTATTATTATTATTATTATTATTATTATTATTATTATTATAGTTTTTTATTTTTATTTTTACTTTTATTAACTTTTTGATGCTTTTTATAATTGCTATTAGTAGTGTTTTTGGATAGTCATTTGTCGACAATTCTCTTTCGTACACAAGAAGAACGTACATAGGGTATTTTTTAATATTCATATTCTTGAACCAGTAAATAGTCTATTTGTTTTATTTTTTTTTTTAATCTACGAATAAAGTTTTCGACAAATGACAATTTTTTACTAAAGGCCGTCGTAACAAGACGACATTGCGGTTTTCAGGCTGAATTTACTCAAAAACATTTACCACGGATTCGTCAATATATGGAAGATCGTTCCTGCTAAAATCCGCTTCTGTCAGAACAGTCCATGCGCGGAAGTTTGATGTTGGGCTCAGTGTTGTAGTTCCAGGCACTTCGACACTTTCCAGCACGCCCTGTTCCCAGATCTCGTCGTCAACCAATATGTCCTACAAATAATCAAACAAAGATGTGATTTCAAGATGTTATTGTTGTTGATGTTTTAATCTTTTAATGCGTTACAAAGCTAACGTAAAGTTATACTTGGCCTGCAACTTCCTTTGTTATCAGGGCTAGGGGTACTGTTTCTGCTGTATCATCTATTGTTTCGTTCTCCAATCACAGACCGCGTCTGCAAAGGTATGAGTTTCCCCAGTATCTTGTATGTGAACAGTCGTCAATGAGCTTACTGTACCTTCAGTAGGTGCAATGAATGGCGGACACTCAGTTTGTTGACGTTTGACTGCATCAAGCTTAATCCCTCAAAAGGCTCAATTTCACAGCTATCGATCTACCGTCGAAACATTGAAAGAAAAACAGCAAATTACTAAACACTGCATTAAGAGAGATAAAGAAGCGCCCTGCATATTGCCAGGATCTGAATACAAGCAGCGTACAGGACCTTTGCCCACAAAACCAAGTTTTAACAACCTAACATAGCAAGAGTCTACTGTAGCTCAGCGGTAAAGCATCCGAACTTGTGATCGGAAGGTCACAGCTTCGATTCACGTTGGGAGAATTTGATTTTTTTTCCTTTTTCAGAGTATACGTGTGAAAGTACAGAAAAATTACATCTATCGCCTCATGCAAACAGTGCTTTGAAAATTAGAAGATCGCAGTTACTCGCATGTACAAAAGCTGGTCACTTAGCCTAAGTACAGTGTACAGGAAATTTGGTTTATAAACGGTGTTAATAATGTAAATTGACCAAAGTAAAGAGATTCAAAAAGCAACTGAGCTGCTACCAACGTCAGTGGCTTTAAAATTATATAGCTCTGTTGGCATCGGTATCGCGCGGTCACGGTTTCAAATCCCGTTGAAGATCTGAATTTTTTTTCTATGCTTCTTTACGCAATTACATAAATTGCGTCCACAACTGCGAGGATCATTTCTTCATTTCATTCCATTTCATTTCCGCATTTCATATATGATTTATTTCATATATCATTCATACTCATTTCTTTTACGGAAACATATGAACCAATAACTGACCTGCTCCCAACGTCAGTGGCTTCATACACTGTAGCTCAGTTGGTTAGAGTATCGCACTGGTATCGCGAGGTCACGGGTTCAAACCCCGTTGAAGTCCTGAATTTTTTTCCCCAGGCTTCTTTACGCAATTACATAAATTGCGTTCACAACTGCGAGGATCATATTTTATTTCTGTTCATTCAATTAATTTATTCCTGTTTTTCACTTTACCATGTTATTACCAATGGCGTAGCTCCATATTCTGTATATAAACCATACACAACTCACAATTCCTCCATTCGCTCTGGCGAAGGGCTAACGCTCGAAACGTCAGCTCTTATAATTTCTTTACGGTGGTCAATTTACATTATAAACTCCGTTAATAAACCAAATTTTCGTGTTTGACTCCCCCACTGACGCAGCACCACAGTTTCTTAAGAAACTAACCCCCTTTATTCACAATGAAAGTTTGATTGCAGCGTAGTGTATGTTACCTCAAGTGTCTTCAAGGACTTGAAAATGCCGAGATTACACTTCAATGTTATATTATCACTGAGTTCAACCAGCTTCTTAGCACCAGTAACCTAAGGGTACACGTGACAGTAGAATTAACAACACAAATAGCGTTGTCAATAGTAGCCAAATGTTGGAGTGACGGGGGTGGAGTAGGGGAAAGGGATAGTGTTCAGCGGAATAATGTTATATGGATACAGTGTAGATGATAGTGAGGCTATCTTCTGTATACATAGCAGCACTTGACAAACGTCTGTTGAATGAGTTCAAATTACAGAGGAACCCAGTTAATACGGACACCAAGGGGACATGCCAGTGTCCGCATTATCCGAGTGATCGTATTATGCGGGCTAAAATATATGACATTTTTGGTTTTTAGGACACAGAAAACTGTCAGTTATAAGCGGGTTTCCGTATTAAGCGGATGCCCTTAGAGCGGGGTTCCACTGTTCATGTATGTCATCATTTTTATGGGACAAGGATATGATGTGAAGTACAATACACAGGGCCCGAGCAGCAAGTATGCAGTTGGGGGAAGGGGGGGAGGGGGAAGGGGGGAAGGGGGGTCTCGCTTCGAACGCTTTAACGTGAGTCAACTAGGGGGGTCCGGGGCATGCTCCCCCAGAAAATTTTTAAATTAAAGTCCTCTGAAATGGCTGGGAATGCATTTAAAACTAACATTGTGTGGTAAGACATATACTTCCAGCAACAAAAAAGCGGTGTTTTAAAACAAAAATAATCAGTTTTCGGTAAAACGTTAAATAGAAAAGTAACTTCGATTTTTTAGTATTATTTTTTAGTATTACTTGCTAAAGCCCCGCCCCCTACGCAGTCCCTGATACAATGGAACCCAGCTCTACGGACACCCCCTTATAACGGACAGTTTTCTATGTCCACACAACTAAAAAGGTCATATACTTTCTCTTAAATTAGCCCGGACACCCGGCAAATGTGGACACTTTGGCATATCCCTTTGATGTCTGTATTAACTGGGTTCCATTGTAATAATTTTCTTGGTAGCAAACAGTAATGCTGTCTTCCTTCTCTTAAAGGTGACCTTGGTCAGAAAGTTAACTGTTTGTTGAGAGAGTTCAATGTCATCCATTTCTTTCTTTCTTTTCGACAATAGAAATTCTTGACACCCACGACCATTTTACTGTAAAGCATCCCCAAGACCAGTAAATGAAATTAATTTTTACTTGTTCTTTTTGCAATATAAATTTACATAAACATGAAGTGATGAACATGTACAAAATGTACTTTCTACATGGATCGGTGAGTCAACATCGAGCTTATTTAACTATCAGTAAAGTCATAATTATGCTGATTTTCCAAATTCAGGCCTTCAAATTACAAAATAACTGCACACCAACTTTTTCTACACAATAAACAGTTTAGAGGCCAAATGAGAGTGAATTTTAGGGACAATGAGATTTTAAAGCCAAATCGCCCTTTTGCACCAAGCTCTTCAATTGCATTCAGATTGGTATATCAAGGCTTGAACGGTAATAAATAATAAAAACACAATAATTCACCTTTAAGTGTTTCAACTGGTACAAAAAGTCATACAAATTTCCTATTTCACCATGAGGAACGTGGGAATCTAGCAAGGAACAAAACACAATACTGATATGAATACAGCGTACAATAAAAGGCGCACACGTACAATAATATTATTCCTGATCAGTTATCCATAGATGTAACTCAAATAAAGCTCCCATTGATTAATACGCCCCTTTCACAATAGCGTCATTTGACCACACCTACCAGAATTCAGATCCTTTCTTATTTAATTTTTTTTAGTGGGGATTAGCATGAGAGAAACAAATCCAGAATGATTCTGGTAGTTGAACATCGTCAAATGGCATCATCATGCAAACCTCCTATTTGTTAGTTTAACAGTACAGTATGTAAGAAGCCTGAAGTGTCTCTATAAATTGTGCACTAATTCAAAAAGCTAGATACATGTATTATAAACTATGTTAGAACTTTAAGACAGATTATTTATTATTATTACTATTACTATTATTATTATTAATCTTAATGTTAAACATATTTGCCATTGTTTGCCCCCAAAACACCTAGGCTTATCATGGGGGATCACAATAAATTAAATACAAATTTAAGTTTAAAATCAGGGTCACACACGCGAAACAAAAGAAAACCCACACACACACACACACACACACACACACACATACACAAACAAAACACAAAAGTTAAAACAGAGAAATTTACATAGCTAGGGAGTATTATTAATTTAACAATCAAACAGTGGCCATTGAAAAATGATTAGTACTAATTGAAAAACTTTGGACTTCTGATCTTGAGAAAAAAAAGCACAGTCAGTCAATATTGTAATTATTTTACAGATTTAACGCTGTACAATAAAAAATTAAGTTTCCTAGCGTCGCTGCTTGATGACCATGCTTCACCAAGAATATTAGCAGCAGAGGTAAGGAGGACATTAAGTTGAGTGGCATATTACCTTGGGCAGAACAAAAAGAAGTGTTTCATCGATTCAGAAATTACAACTCTGATTTGACTCTACTGTGTTAAATGCAAATATAATGAAGGACAATGCACATTAATTTTAAGAGCTGCTTTACCGCATGTTGGTGCAGCCATTCCCAGTCTGCTGGTAATGCAGTGTAGCTGAAGAGGTGTTAGAGAAAACTGTTCCTCTTTGGTTAAAATTTCATCTCCTTTGTAAATTAAAACATACATAGAGCAACAATGACCAACCAACTAATAATAATAAATAATAATAAATAATATCAATTAATAATAATAATAATAATAATAATAATAATAATAACAATACAGTAATTTACATAATTATGTATCATTTGTTTGGCACAAATTAACATTTAGATATGATCAAAATAATGCACTTTACAACACTGGCAGGGTCTTTACCAGACTGCTTGTGCAGTTTAAAATAATGAAGTAACTAATGAGTGTCCCCATAATGTGAATATTGCATTAGGACAGACTCTTGTTGTGGTCACAGCAAGAGTTTTGTTACGTCCCAAGTGGTTCTTTTACCTCCCACAACAGTCAGATTAACTGAAAGTACTATGAGATGAGAACTATGGTTTATCTACAGGGTGAACCTAATACAACAACAACAACAATAATAATAATAATAATAATAATAATAATAATAATAAAAATAATAATAATAATAACAATAATAATAATAATAATAATAATAATAATAATAATAATAATGGTGAAGGGTTTCCCAACAGTCTGGACACCTCAGGTCTCAGAAGGAGGCCAGATGCCCACATAGACTAAAGTTCAGCTAACAGAAAACACTGTAAGTTATAAATCGATACTAAAAATAATAACAACAACAACAACAATAATAATAATAATAATAATAATAATCTGTACTGTTGGGGTCAGCAAGGATCCTTAGGAAAGTGCTGGAGATGTAGGCAGGAGAGGAAAGTAACGATGAAGGGTACTTCTTGGTTTCCCTAGACAACTGGTTGCTGCCAGGAGCCAATGAAAACCAGATTTAACACCTTTATCTGAGATTAATAATAATAATAATAATAATAATAATAATAACAACAACAATAATAATAATAATAATAATATGCAATGTTAAATAACACTGTAACAACACAAGAACTTTGTATGATCTCAGGACAGGCGAGTCATTTTGACACCACATACAGTAGCTTTCTAGTTTTAATGAAATACATAATACATGTACAGTAAAATGTACACCTTCACTAACTTCGAGGAACGCCTATCCAAATGACTGAACTGTAAATTCACCTCTGGTCTTTAACAGCAATAATTTATAAAATATGTCAACAGGTGAAAAAAAAAAAGAGTCTCTGATCTTTGACTGTATTAGTTCAATCTAAAGAATAAAACATTTTTTCACTTTCCACTTTCTCTGCATTTTTTTTTTTTTTGGGGGGGGGGAGGGGTGGTCATATGAAGATTCTTGTAACAGCAACTTGAAGAATTCTCAGAAGGACAGGGGCGTGGCATGAGGAATTTGTTTTCCACCCACATTGATCACAATTCCCTTATCACAATGAACAGTCCCATATCCTGTTCTGGTGCATATACTTGTGTTTGTTTGCTTACCAGTAGTAAATAATTCTTTCGCCAAAGAGTGAGTCACTCCACAGACATCCTGGTTAAGGGAGAATAATAAATGTAACCACAATATTAGTCGTAATCATTACTTTATTGAAGAGTACTTATTAATTTATTGGTAACAAATGTAGCAATCACATTCAACCAAGGAAAAAAAGATGTACGTGTACATTATAAAAAAATGAAATCAGTTTCCTGCCAGTCTACAGTGTATTGAGTATCATGACAAAAGCCAAAAAATGTGGTTACTCTTAAATTCAAGTAATACTGAACAGTATAATTTAAAATTACTGTTTCACTTAAAGTTCTACATGGCAAGTCCATCTGAATTTATTGTATCTTCAATGTGTATTTAGTTGGTTGTCAGTTAAGACTTAACTTCTTAACTATAGTTATGCTCATTAGTTTCATACTTGTGTTAAGGTTCAATTAGAACAAATAATTTACTATTTGTTGGAGTTAATTCTTCTTTTCTTTGTCTGTCACCAGCTAATACACATTATTATAATGCTAGTGTAATTGTAGCCGATATAACATGCAACTATTAATAAAAGCACTTAGGGCATTATTTTCCTGAAAATTATACGATTACAGATTACCGGTATGGAAATGTGGAAAAAACAAAACAAACGAACTGTTTTTGTAGCCATAATTATATTAATAAACAACTCATAGCCTTGATTGTTTGGTTGTTATGGGAAAATCTCAAACCTCAGCCTAGCTGTATTGACGTTGCTATCACTAATGGCCAATAAGGCAAGGCCTCATTTTGAGATTTTCCCATAAAGACCTCACTTTCGGTTATTAACTGTAGTCAATTGCTTTTTTGTTTTATTTATAAATATGCGTTTTTGTGTGGTCTGTACTACTGGTAAATAAAAATTAATGATTAGTGGAAAAATAATAATCAATAATAGTAACTAATAGTTGCTAGTCATGTATTCACTGTTCAAAAAATTAACACACCATCACTCTTCATTAATGATGATCAGTTAGCTCAGTTTTTAGGTCTCTGGTTTAAATCCCAGCTGGACCAACACTCAGGGTCTTTAAAGAGAAAGTACTGCCTTTGTATTGACATCTACAACTGGCGAGACTCTCTAGTCTTCGCAGATAAGGATGATGAACCATAGGCCCCGTCTCTCTTCATGTAATTGATTCCATGGTACATTAAAGAACCCACACACTGTTCGAAAAGAGTAGGTATGGTGATGGTTGGGATGGTACATGTAAATGCTTGGAGATATTAGCTGTATAAGCTACTCTAAAATCCGAGGGTAAATAAAGTATATACATGTATGTAATGCGTGTACAACCAAATTATGAGATGACAATATTACTGTATACATATGTACAATGTACTGTATATGTTGCAGTTCAATTTTAACCTTGGTTCAATTTTTATTTATGCATGATAATGAGTACAAAACAAACTAAGGAAACTAAAAATTGAACCAAGGATAAAATTGAACCACAACATATATACCGGTAATACACATGTACAGTACTCACAAATTTGTCAGTCTCAAGGAACTCCAGCACTTCATTCGGCAGCTTTTCATCAAACTTGGACAGAAGTGTTTCAAGGTATTCCTCCAAAGCCTGTCTTCTCTTCTCCACATACTCAGGTTGAAGAAATCCAAAAAGCTTCTTTGGAGGCAACAGAGATCGGTCCACACCATGGTTTTTGACAAGCTGTGCATGTTGAAATAAGATACATGTATGCAAAAAATCTACAAATTGATGGAGAGGTTAAATGAGAACATTACAAAAAATATTTATGAGCATAAATATTTTCAGTAATTATTATACTCTTTTTTAATTATTATTATTTTGCATATGCAAGTCAAATATGTCACATGGCTGAGTGACACAGCTGCATACAAACCTCAGCCTGTTTGCGGAAAATCATTTCCTCGCCTCCAGTGTTTTGTTGAAAAATGCCTTTTTCATAGCAGAAGTGCACGTTAAACATAACCTGGTTAAAAACCCCAAATGACAGGAGGCAGGTCACTTGACTGTTAACAAGTGCAGTTGATGAGTTGATAAATACAACAACAGAGAAAGAAGTCCAAGTGATCAGAAGGGGACATGAACACGGTACAGTTGAACCTCGATTATCCGGACCTTGATTATCCGGACCATTCTTTCCAGTCCCGTTGAGTCCAGATAATCAAGGTTTGACTCACATAATTCCAGATTACAAGCCTGGTGAGCACCCCTCTCCCCAACACTGGTTATTGTGTTCAGAGCCTTTTTTTCCCATAAAAAACGACTCGCTTTTCCTCGGTGCATGGATGCCACTCCCATGGTGATGCATTTGTCTGGTCTGTTACATGTACATGTATGTCCCGAGTGTGACTCAAAACATTCCCCTGTTTAAGCCTTGAGTGCATGCTAGTTCCAGCTCATTATGGAGAATATGAATAAGATCTATTAGTGCCAGGAGACAAAAGGAATTGAGATTCAACCTAGTTTAATTTTTTTACCTGAATTTAATTTTTACCAATAACATCAACATTAATGTTCTGTCTAATTCACTTCATATTACTGTACAGGTAAGTGTTCTGGCTCACCTTCTCATGTAGCTCGTAAAACTCTCTGTAGCGCCTTGTCACAAGCCAAGAATACTCTCTTATATAAACTTCAAGATAATAAACCTGAAAATATACAGGGTACAAGTCCATGGAAATCAAAACTCCAAAAAGTATTCCACACTTGACTTCTGTACTGCTTAATTTACAACAAGGTGCTCTAAGAAATTAATTTCATCTATTTTCTAATAAATATAATTAATTATTTAAAGCATACATGTACATTGTAAAACACCATGGATTTGTCCAAGGATTGTCTTAACCTTGCTGTAGAGAAATGTTACACAAGTCATGCATTTATGCAGAGTATTATAGATAATATAAAATTAAATGAGAAATATGAAGCGCACGGATGAAAGAGAATGATTTTTTAAGCAATTTTAAAATTACTTATTATTAGTAATAATTTTGCTCTGGTCAGTGTAAAATGCAGACTGCAGGCCAGAGACAGGGCTGTCATTAGGGCTGTTTATACGAGAGAAAATAAGCCATGGCTTACTCTGGCCGCGGCTTACGTAAGACGCCAAAGGAACCATTTATACGAGTAAAAACTCCTAGGCCAGGATAAGCCGCAGCTTAAGAAAGCTGTGAACATAGATTTTGTACCATTTATACGGAGTGTTCGCGTCTTACGTAAGCCGTGGCCAGAGTAAGCCGCAGCTTATTTTCTCTCGTATAAACGGCCCTATTAAGTTTTGGGATGTGATATTTGTCACCCATAACATATGATCTTGTTCTGTGAACATTGCTTCTTTACAAAGCAACCACTGACTGAGCTCAGTTGTAACAGGGGTTATTGGTTACGGCCATAATGAAAGCATGTAGACCAGGCGTAAGATGACGGTTGCAGGATGTAAAGCAGAGACAAAGTGGAGACCAAAGAAAGTACTTACATACATACATACATACTTTATTAGCATTCCCCGGGACTTTTCAATACCAAGCAGCAAAGTACATTATGATAATAAATGAATAAAAATTAATTATAAAAAGCAATTATTAAAATTCTCTAGATTGTGCATTTTCAACTTTTTTAAAATGATGTTAAAGATAACTGTTTAAAGTCTTTGTCTAAATTGTTCCAGATGTTGACTGCTCTGCTCTACTTGGTTAAAAGGTTGAAAGAGCTATTCTTAGGCAAAGCGATGGAGGAAATATTTCCTTATCTCACCTCATATCACCTCAAAGAATCATAATTAATGTTTCATTAATTGCATTCTCTTGCAATTTCAATCTCCACTTACACCTGTAGTGCTTATTAAGTTACAATTATCATCTACTCCTTTTTTTATTTCGTGAGTGTCAAAACACATATACATGTACACTGCGCAATTCAGTTAAGTTCTTTCAATTCTTTACTTATTTATACTATAAAGACTGGCTGCACTTTGCCTGCCTTACAACTGCATGTTTGTATTTTATCCCTGCTGCAAAGTATACATTCATATCCTGGTCTGTGACCTGTAGTCTACCATCCACAGTCTGCAGTTATGATATTTATGGTGACTGATAATTGTCACACAAAGCACTTGATATTTTTATATGAAGACGAGCAATCTTTCAATAAACACTTTCATCAAAACATCTACAGCTGTACATCTACATCATTAACAGTAACTTGGCAAAGGTTGGCCGTCACACAAAGGTAATCATAGTAATATTAGCTTGAATGACAACACAATAACAGGTCAAAATTGATGATTCTTACGAAACAGGTCAATAATTGACAGAATATGATCAGATTTGCCGCTATAAGCATAAACATGTACAGTAGTTTTAATCTCAACTGCATCTTGCGCCCGAGATTGCAAAATACATGAAACCCAAGCTCTGTCTTGACTTGTGTTTCATCGTAAATTTTACTTCCAGGTCCAAACGATGAAATCAAGACAATTAAAGTTTCAAAATTGATCTACAAAACGACATCAAAGCAATCCAAGTTACGACTCGGTTGATTGTAAGCTTGGAAACAAGAGAACTGTTGATCTTACCGTGTGGGACTCAACTTGTTCCGTGGCGGGAATCAGAACTTTTCTGATCTTCATAGTAGAATTAAGAATTTCTCAACAACCTGCTATTTGGGCCCACTAACCAACATAACGGATTCACAGGCATTGTTACTGTAATCGAAAACCACGGTGCAAAAATACGCAATGCTAACCCACAAGTCAGTGGCCAGTCAAGTATCTTTACCAAAACAGTGATGACTTGAAAATAGCTTAGTAGCCAAACCTTATTAACGACAAGCGGGAAGCTGAGATCCAATAAGCATTACCCACAGGCTACCCAACAACGAAAAGACAAACACGTTGGGACGGAACAAAGCATTGCCCAATGTGCAAGGATAAGGTCACAGAATGCGCAGGATACAGGATACAGTTCAGGATGTGAGGTCTCAACACATGAGGAAACTGATGGCACCAGTATACAGCGCTTCTTCCGCGTGTTAGCATAATTTTGGATTCTAGTGACATGATTTGGGTACTTCGGCATAATTTCTTTTTTGGCATAATTCTTCATTATTGGGAGCGGTACTAGAAACATTACATACAGGTGCACAATGAGTCAATGGTACTAAATCATTTTACAATACACTAACAGAAAAGTGAATCATTTTCTTTTTGACAGTCACGCCATTCAAACACAAAACAAAGACGCACAGCACCGACTAGTCCCCACAAATTCGTTTGACTGAAACGTTTTTTTTTTTATAAATCGTACAATGAACAAGCGCATAAAATCAGGAAAAAATCAAAGTGAAACCTCATCTTCATAGGATTTTTTCTTATCGTCTTCTAGTTGTTGTAGTAGTTGTTGTTGTTAAGCTTTGTTTATTGCTGGGATAAAACTTGGCTTGGAAATGACGATAAAAATTTGATCCCAATCTGAAACTTTCCAAGTCTACATATCTGCATATTCAGACATCTTTTGCAGCAACTTGGCTATCATGCTTCTGATGCTTTAGAAAACTTAAACGCCAGGGGAAATGTTTTTGTGACACTTGCGGTTATGCATGACCCAAGAAAACCATATGACTCCTTCTTTTCATTTTACTGTTTCTGAGTTTTAAACTCGTCGATGGTTACTCAAACCAATGTGTCACTCGGCGGGCATTTTCTAATGTAATCATCTGGTTATTCTTTTTCTAAATGTTATAATTTCAGTTTCTTTCAACCTCGTGTTATCTTGTTTACCGGATGCGTGTTATAAATGACCGAACGGCTATACATGTAGGCACAGGTGCCGCTCGACAATGATTCAAATACACCAGCTATGCCATGATGATGAGGCCTAACAAGACCGAAACAGCTGTCCATGGATGCTAATGCTTGGGCTTAATCTTTGCTTCGGTAGATTTTAGGGGTAAAGCCCGCTACCTTGTGGCCTTAGTGCCTTTAGAGTGGCTTCAGCTTACTTGATCACATTAATTTGTGAAGTATCCTTGTCACTCAAGCCACATCCCGCAAGCTTTACGTTTTCAATGCTTGTGGGTATGAAAACGTTTTCGCTGATTTTATAAGCTAACAAAAAGAGGCTGATGATAAATTTCTAAAATTGATTGAACAACAAGGTAAACAAGAGGTTGATCTCAGAAAGCTGGAGCTTCAAGCATACACAGATTCAATGGCTCTATTGGCCAGGGCTATTGCTGGTCAGAATACAGCCCATACTCAGCAGTTCGCTTATGATCAAGACACCAATCAAACCCTGTTCAGGTTGTGAAAAAAGACTCTGAAGCGTTCTCAAACGCTTGTTGAAAAGTCGTGTTAAGGATTTTTTCAGAAAGATTTTACATACTTCACAGCAGTTAAATTTGTACAATGTTTTAAGCATTCACTCAAGTTGGGTGGCAGTCAATACAGGAACAGTCCTTGACCCTGTGAACCTTCCCTTTCAGTTACAATGTTCTCATGGGTTATTCATTTTAAGGATCAAAAGCTGTTTAAAGAAGGTTTTCTATACGGAATGACATTCTTTAGAGGAGTTACACTTGTTCATTTATTAAAACAGTTAAAGCTTGTCTAATTTCATTATCATTGCCATCATTTACATTTATTCCACATTCCTCCTGAAAATTATCCCCTCTTGTCTCAGAAATGTTATGCAAAACACAACATGCTGCAATCTTAACAGGCAAATATTTCAATGTAGTATCATTTCTCTTAAGGAGGCAGCAAAAATGACCCTTTAAATGCCCTAAGGCTCCCTCCACCACCATTCTGGCACTGCTCAGAACTGAATTGAAGTGTTGTTGTTCCATGGTCAACTCGCCACTGTCTTGAAATTCCTTCATTAACCATGGTAACAAGGGATAAGCAACATCCCCAATGATCATCAGGGGAACATCAGATCCATGAATGCTCTCAGTTCACTAAACAGAATAGAATTGTGATCATATTTCGTTAACTTAGTAAGTTGAAACAGTTCTTCTCTATTAAATAGGGAAAAACTCATTACTAAAAAACTGAAATAAATTTTACAACTTCCATGAATGACTTTCACTTGACTATCAGATATTATGTAGTGAACTATTACTATACTATCTGGCACACATCCGGAAAGAGGTCTCTCTGTTGACCCTTCAAATACAAGGCTGAATTGCTAAAGACAATTGCATCATGTACCCTTCCTGGCCATTTGATGTACACGTCGGTGAACCTATAACATGAGAATAACACTAAATGATGATGTCAAGGACCTTAGTTCCCCTGCTCACTTCTATTTGTGTTACTGAGTCTGAAAAAAGGCAGTATGGCCTTATTTTTAAACCAATTGACATCTCACCTGTACCTATGGTCCACAAAGACCTGCATCACAAGGGAATAAAAACCTTTGCGATTATAGTAATCAGCTGGACATTCGTTTGGGGCAACAATAGGTATGTGAGTTCCATCAATAGCTCCCGCGCACTGAGGGAAACGCATCCTCGTAGACCCAGGGGCAGAGAGTCGGGTTGGGACGTCAAGATTCAGGACGAGCGAAAGTTTACAAGACGGACAGGAGAGCCCCTGGGAACATTTCTTTATCGGACTAGCTCAAGAAGCTATTGAAATACAGCTTCCTGATTGGGCGGAAATTTTCTGGCAAGGAATTTTTTTCTGATACCGAGGGTCAAATGCCCAATGTGCTGTCAGCCCTATTTCGATCGCTGTGTCGACAGTGTACTTCGAGGAAAGTTATGGTGGAAAGGGGCCCACAAAACTCAGATATCGACAAATTCAACTTCTACTCAAGCAAAAATCACTTGTAAGGAACTAGAAAAATCAAGATGAAGACCGATCTCAGGTATCGTAAACTTCACGCGAAGAATTGTTGACAACTCGGCCACAATTGTTGTTATGAGCGTTTGTTTTTCTCTGGTGTACTCACAGGCAGTGGGCCGCTCCTGAAACTTTTCGGGGCGATGGAATTTCTGTTGCACAGGCCAGGCAAGTTAACCGATCGGGCGAGTGGAATCCAGCCGTTGAATTTTGTTTTGCTTACGAAATCGAACCTTCCACTGCTTACAATCGACTCGAAGTCGCGTCTCAGCTCGGCCCAGCTGCTCAATTTCGAGAGAGACCTTGAAATGGCCTAAGAAGATCCAGTTTAAAATAATTTACCCGTAGTCGTGGTTGTCTCTCCATCCACTTATATCATGACAATCAGGAAAGACCATGCTAACAGGGGCACCCAACGAGCCAAATCAACCAAAAGCTGTAGAAAGGAATTTTTAAGTACCTTGTGGTGTTGAAGTCTGTTTAAAATGATGTTTTCATAAGCTAGAAAACGTTCATCTGTTCGGATTCTCTAGCTGAAAGTTTAATTGCCCGAAAATGTTAGGGAACAAAATCTTCCTTTGAGAAAATGCAAGCTGAAATGAACTTTCCACGAGCTTTCTAGGGAACTATTTTCTTTGCGAAAATGCTAGCTGACGTTTTTGACTGCTAAATACAACAATTACGACCTTACCGAAAACCTCAGGGGCTATGATTCCCAATTGCGAATATTTTAGGCCACGTTTTAGTTACAAAAATCCGAGTGCACTCTATAATCGACAACGAAAACCCAAGGCGAATTACTCTCCACCGAACAGATATCTACGTACCGAAAGTTGTCGTTGGGTGCCCCTGATGCTAAGTGGTTAAAGTCATTGGGCTTGAAGGCTGCTTTTGTGTGGAAAAGTGCGGAGGCCGAAATCACAAACCAATTTATCAAATCAAACTTCTCTTGCATACAGATGCCATTTTGACGTTGATGTGAGTTCAGATTATTCCTTTGAAATAGATGATTACCTTGGCTATAGAGTAAGACTCGAATAGGAACTACTCCCAACGGATGGTGTTCTCAGGTCCGCCACCTTCAATCAGGCAAGCTGACGTGAGCACGTGCTGAAGATTACGCCACTTTTTAGTCATGGAATGATCACGTGCTGTTGTATCCGGTGCGGGATTATATCTTATCAGGATACATTTTAATTTGATCACGGGCACGTGACCGAGAATCAAACAATCACAGTGCTTGTGTTGTTGTGTGAAAATGTTTATTGTCATTCTCAATGAAATAACACTGATCACAGCTGTTGAATCATGTTGTCTGCAAAACCTAAAGAAAATTTACAAAAGGGAATATTTGCTATTAATCGTAAGTAATTAGTATTTACTTCAAAACTCCCTGAAATTTTCTGGCTGATTATGACAATGACCGCGTAAATTTGCAAACCAGAAATCCTATTAAGTATGCACTAGAAATTATTGACCTTTTCTTTAGTCCTCTTACGGAATGTTTCAATTTTTGCTTCGCGCCATTAATATCGAGCAAAAGTCAAGCGGTTTGAAGATGTCTTCGTACAACAGTCGACATTGCTCCTCAGTGAGATCGTTAGCTGCCTCGGTTAATTGTATTCCGCGGCTGGATATGAGCTGAGCATATTTCGTAATGCATGGTTCACTCGCTACCCGTTGCCGCTGCTTGTCGTTTTTCGTATACGTACTCCTTTCCCCTTCGGATTGGAATCGTCGCGGCTTTCTCGTCATGCTACCGTGCTTGACCTCAACTGGTAGCTCGGACACAGGGGGGAAAACGAAAACTTCTGGCGTGACATTGGGTTTCTTTTTGCAGCCCATCTGCCCTGCGTTCACATGCATTTTTTCTTTCTCTGGTGAAAATATCCCAATATCGGGTGAAGGTTTGTTCGTTCCAGAGGATACTACAGCATTATTTGAGGACAATTCTTCAATCAGCCCAATCTGTTCTTCCATCTTTGAAGGCAGCTCACGTACCGTGGATGAATACAGCTCGCCATTTTTGGGGCAGATCTTCGGCCACAATTTACAAGTCTCCAACTTTGGAGATTGTTTATCAATAGTTTGAGAGCTAAGATTACCAAGCTGATCTTTCTGGAAAACTTGAGCAATCTTCGAAAACAGTTTGGAGAACTTCTGCTTCACAGATTCGCTTTCTCTGTACTTGTCATCAAGTTTAAAGCTCTGTTCCATTTTGGCGGCCATCGCAACTTCAATTTAAGAGAAACGTAAGAGTTACAATTCAACCAGTGAAAACGGCTCGGGACTTGCACCTTTTTTGAGCGATCAGTTGTTATAACATGGAGATAACTGTTTTCCATGCTCTTTTATATGCTTCAAAATGTGTTGTTTGTTATTTTTTCGCACGTTGCTGAAACACTAACTACGCAAAACTCGAACGACGTGAAGAGATAATGAAATTAACAATACCCAAGCAACGCCAAAACAAATGGTAATTCAATTAGGAGATTAATTGGTAGCTGGGCAAATACAAATTTGCTTACTACTTAAACCTTTAAATGTAATTATTCGAAAAAAAAACAGATGCTTAACTTATTAAGTAAAGGAAAAAATTAAAAATGGTCAACCATTTATGCGCTTAATTAAAATGATAACATGCAGTATTTCAGGAACTGAACCCAGACATCGAATGCTAATGTAATACTCAAAATCAAGACATGAAAACAACTGATAATGTAATAAAGTCATAAGCCAAATTATAATTTAATTAGAGGGATGACATTCATTGCATAATACACTGAAAAATAACAGATACCGAAAGTGTACATGTGTGGGAAACACTGTCATAAGCCAAATTATAATTTAATTAGAGGGATAACATGTACTGCGTAAGATATTTAAAATAATAGGTACCCAAATGGTGCATGTACGGGTATATTGTCCACAATGCATTGCAAACTTTACAACTCAAAAACAAGGGAGGTGTTATCAATTTATTACATTGAGATATATAAAAATAAAAACAATAATCTTAAAAGATGGCCGATAATGTAGTTATAAAATAAAATGGTTTGACTATATTTCAGTTATGAGGTGAGTACTACAAAGCATAGACAAAAAATGAGAAAATGTTAATTCCAGTGTACAAATTGACAGTTGTTAACCAAAGTATAGAATTTCAAAAGCTGTAATGTGCATTGCCAGATGTAACGAACCAATCGCGATGATGAATGACAACAATGACTAATCGATGGGTAATCAGTGAGTAATCACCCGAATAGTCATCGATTATTGGCAATGATCAATGGGTAATCGACGACTGATCGATGACCAAAAATTTTGTGACCTATCGTTTACTCATCGATGTCATTAATTTTTCATTGATGCTTTTGATTACGCATAAATTACCAGTTGATTACAAATCCATTACTCATTGATTACACATGTATTATTATGATGCACATCCATTACGATTTTCCGGCAATTTACTTTATTATATCTGGCTTTCCTGTTATAAATCTTTACTTTAATTGCCGGTTCGCGACGATATAACAGGCAAAGAGGAATTGTGCACACAAGGTTAAGGAAGGGGGAGGGGGGGAGGGGGTATTGGGGTCGTAGACAAATTACCACTTTTTTTCTAAAATCAAACCCATTCAGAGGAAGCCACCACCAGGCAATTCGTTGCCATGAACGCAATGATGTTAAAATGGGGTTGACAGACCAGCGCGACTCCCGCTGTGTGCCCATTGTGTTGATAAATGCCTTTATAGTTTTGCTTTAACAAGCATGTCTTTCAGCGATTTCCCTTTTCTATAAGAGATCAAGGGGGGTTCCTTGTATATCTCTCTTAGTAGCAATTTGTTATTGTATTGCTCAAAAACGTAGTTGGACACGCGATTACCTGCCGTAAAACGTGGGTTGCCCACACATCGATCAAATATGACATTTGGCATTGGCTTGGGTGGACCTATGGACGTACAGTGGCGTCATAACAAAAACCAAAATTTCCCCAATCCATTAGTTACCATATTTTCTTAACCAGGGTGCTTTGCTTTGTCGCCTGTTTAAAATATTTGCCGGTGAATGTTTTTTCTTTTTTTGCATATTTATTGTATTGTAATTATATTTAAAATTGAAATGTTCAATACAATTGCTTTTCTCTTCTATTGATAGTTTTTGCCGTGGTTGTTAATATGAACTCTGTTTCCTGTTTTGTTTGTTGTAAGTTGTTATTGCTTTTCCTATACAGCTCGAACCATGCTTTCAGTTGTTTGTCACGACGAGGAACGTTTCGACACACATTTTAATAATCCGCCCGCACATATATCGTTAACTTTTGTTAGCACTAATACTGTTCCGAGTGTTTTCTAGTAGCGTTTAATTCTGCGCCGGTTAACTAAATTTTGTAACAGGTTTTGAAAGGCTGGCTTCTTTCATAGGCTCAGACGGTAAGGGATTGGAAGATGGAAATTACGAACACCCCGATTTTATCTTTTCCACGCCTTATAAATAGCCAACTGACAAACATCTAACCTCTTGGACCTTAAAATCTAGCAACCATCTTTCTTTATCAGCAAAATAAAAATATTTAAGCCCTTATCACACATTAACTAGAGTCACATGTAATATTTCAGCTTTTGGGCCATCGCAAAGCGAAGTTGTTTCGATATCTTCATATTAACTTCCATTTTTTCACCTTTGAGTAAGCCCCATGGGCTTGATATGGCCAAGAATGCCATGTACCGAGATATCGCATATTTTCGATGATAAAATAGCCTTCCCTTCCTTAAATTTAGATAAGGACAAAATCTCTTTAAAATTAAGCGCTCTTCGCACAAATAAGGAGCCAGTATCTACTAATTTCATGCATTTCTTTTCAAATGAATCATATAGCGCCATATAATTATGAGAAAGAATGCTCATAATTTTTATGTAAACTTAAGATTACAATTCGTGGCATACATTTTTTTTCGATTATTTCTTGTCCTGTTCCCTTTAAATTTAATGAAGACCGCTCTTTTGAGAACACTCAAAATCTGTTAGTTAGCAACCGTATAAGTTAAGACCCTTCCAGCTGCTGCAGCAGTTTGCCTTAACTTTGTCCCCAGTATTAAAACAATGGATACAAACAATGGATACCCTCGTGAAGCCCCTTGAATTTTTTTTGCAGGCTTAAAAGTTATAATTAATCAATAAATAGCACTCTTTCTATTAGTTTCCTATTGTTTTCCTCGCACAGAAGTAGCAAAAAAAAAAAAAAAAACATTTCAATGGCCAATAGGTTGCTATAACATCGAATGGATGTCACTCAGCTCGCGTTCACTTGAGTTGGATGGTGAAAA
>JAEMWC010000013.1:2300000-2345000 GCA_016490735.1 Pachyseris speciosa | reverse complement strand
TTTTCAGAGTGGAGTTCCTTCCCATCCGGGGTACCACAGGGAACTAGTTAGGGGGGGGGGGGGGGTGAATAGGGGTCAGCAAATCCGTCAATCCGTGCTAATTTGTCGCAAAGTCCGCCAATCCGCAGATATTTTTACAAAAATCCGAATCCGCAGCGACAAGAAAGCCAATAAGGCACGTCGCGAAGTGTTACACGCTAGCGCGAGACGTGAAATAAAGAAAGGAAAGACATCCTCGTGCTTGCGTGCGTCCCCATCGCTCTAAGATAAAATGTTTGCTGCTGACATTTGAAACCTGATGTCATTAGGACAGCGTGCCTTTTTGTATTTGGGTTACGTTTTAGGTCTTTTAGAATCGATCAGAGGACAGGTTCCTACAGGTCTTTGAAACGTCAAGTTACCATGTTTAAAAGAGTGTAGCGAAATCTAAGGTTTAATCCCCACCATGACCACTGTTTTGTAATCATTAAAAAATTCTAATTTAAAGATAACAGAAGTCTCATAGTATAAAACATAACAATCCGTTTTAACCTCATATGCTGGCGTAGTTTCACTACGCTTTTCCAATTGCTGGAATCGACGCAGCACCGAAACTCGTTTTTATGATGGAAGACATCGTTTTTAGCACCTTCTCGGTAAAAAAAATGCGACGCAATCGATGGTCTTTGTCCTGACCCTCCATGTTGACCGTGCCGATGGTAAACGTGGTGGTCTGGTGAGGACAATGGCTTTTGTCTGGCCTGAAGTCGAGATCCTGGGAATTACATTTTAGGTCAAGGATGTGTTAGCCCTTTAACTACCAAGCATTTTGCCGAAAAACACCTTTTGAAGCTCGTCGAGCCATTTTCTGGCCAAAATCTAGCCAAAAAGAACCAAAACTGCCCAAAACTCTGTTTGCTGGTGGAGCTCCTCGCTCCCTTCTGTCCCTCATGCTTAATATTAGCTTTCTAAGTTCGGCCATGCACACGGTTGAAAAGTTTCACTGCCTCCTCTCCTTCTACCTTTCGCTTTTATTGCCTCGCTTTCTTTTTTTCTTGCCGGGCATTTCCTTGGCTTCTTTTCGGTGGGAAAAGATTTGTGGAAAACTTTTAGGATCATAGGACTAGATGGAAGGAATTGCAGGTGGGTAGTGGAACATTTTTCATTCAAATTTTCGGCTTAACGTCACTTGGTTTTTTCGCGTTATCTCCGGCCTGTTTGATGGAATCGTGCTCATTTGGATATGGTTTGAAACATCTCTTCCCACTACACATGTGCATGCTACATGTAAAAGTTGTCCATGAGCGTTAATACTGATGACGTCACAAGCGCTGCAAGGGACGTGGTTCTGCGCGGCCGGTTTTGGCCGGTGTGGTAGTCAATGGTACTCGATAATAATAACTTTAAGTGAAGCACGATCGTCCGGGTTAGTGTAGTCCTGAGAAGGACTGTTTGTGGTGACATTGACTGACGTTTCGACAACCTGAGCGGAAGTCATCATCAGAGTCAAGTGATTGGGGTAACGTCAGGAGATGGTATAAGTACTCTGGTCGTTGATGTGATCGGTCAACGAAGTCGTGATGTTATTGGTTGTCTGTCAGTTAAGCCGTGATGTTATTGGCTGTGAAGACTGTAAACCGTGGTTGGTGCGTTTCGATCCGTCTTTTGTTAGTCAAATGTTCGTAGGTGTATTGTTAGTCAAATTAGTCGGTGTGTCTATTGTTACACAATAAGTCTTTTTGCACGTGGTGGCTACATGTATATTCACTTTATTTTATGGAACAATAATCAAGTTCCACTTTGGTTGTCACCTTATGCTAGGATATCCAGGAACTTGAACATTAAACTATCATCAATAATGAACATTACTATAATCAAACATTTCTCTTGCACTTTTATATTTCAAAGCCAGCAAAACTGACAGTTTTAAAAGCTTTCCTTATAACTCTCTGACGATTTCACTTTCTTAATCTAGTACCCAAATTAAGAAATACCCTTAAATTGAGTTGTTGTTTTTTTTTTTGGGAAAGGGTGCCATTAATAACACCCAATCAAAGAAGGTCCTACTAAGTAGCCGAGGTGCTAGTTTTAAAGGGAGAGTTGCTATATGAAATCATAACACACAGATTTGAGACTTTAATAAAGTTGTTGTTGTTGTTGTTGTATGAGGCAGATTTGCCAATTATCAGTAGCTTGCGGTGCTCTGAGTCAAACAGTTGTTCGATCTTGATTGGTACAAAACCACAATCACTGACTGGAAACCATTATGATAAAAAAAGATGCCAAAAACAGGACTTTTTCATGATAATGGAATTTAAGTACAACTACCACAATTCTTCACGGTTTGCTTTTCTCATACTTATTTACATTTATCCTTATTTTTTGCCTCGGCGGGATTACAAAATTTTAACAAGAAAACAAAAGCGAACTGAATTCTGTTAGTTATAGTGAAATGATGCCAATGTGGAAGTTACATGAACAGTACCAACTGTCAAGTCAGAATGCACAAACATCTTTAAAACACTGTAAAATAATCATTAACAATTATTTGTAAATAAATAATTAAGACAAGTCTTTTTTTTAATACCTACACTTACCACAATTAAAAGCACAAAAGAAGATTTTATGCTACAAAGATTAGACTGCAATAATCTGAAAAGGGTCAAATAATCAAACCAATTACTAGAAATCCATGGTTGAAAAAGATCGATCATTGTAAACGAATGGAAACTATTGTAAAACGGAACGGAAAGTGTGAACCCAACGTTTTTTCATTCTTTGTCTTTCCTTACTGTTACATCTCCAACTACAGATTTGTCACACAAAAGCACATCTGAAAACAGCAACATAGCCCCCTCTGCTGCTATCAAAATAACAATGGAAGATAGATTTTTGATTTAAACATTTCAGTTGTCTTTCTTGTCATCTCCTGACTGGGTTTCATCCTTTTCCAACTGAGCCTGTGGGAAAAAACAACAATAGAGAAAAAATAAATATCTTTATTAACCCAGAATAGAAGAGACAATGAAATTATGTAAATTCTTCTACCCCTAATTTCAGAAGTAATATATCAAACGTGAGAATGTTTCACTGAACATTCAAACACTGAAAAAGTGGGTTGAAGAAATGAAGTGCAGCCAATATTTTAACAGGCTCTTAGGTGTTTGCATATCTAATAAAACACTCTCTCGAATGTTTGATATAGCTTCTCAAAGAATTGATTGATTGATTGATCTTTAATTAAAATTTCAACATATTTACAATGTGACTAATCCGCAAATAGCACTAGCTAAATCTAGGCGGATCAGTCATTTATATATAAGGAAAAAATAAATAAATAAATAAATAAATAAATAAATAAATAAATAAATAAATAAATAAGTAAGTAAGTAAGTAAAATAAAATAAAATAAAAAAAGTCACTAAACTATTACAATATTATTATAAGATATGCATTAGATTACTACATTGCGCTAACTGATTTACTACATTACGCTAACTGACAGAGACAATTTTCATGTAGTTACAAGTTAAAGGAAAGGAAGAAAGAAATAGTACAAGCAAAGCAGACTGGAAAGTAGAGAAGGGAGAATTTTGGTATACATTTGTAAGTGGAGTATATAGCTATAAGGCACAATAATTACTGGTATTGAGTTTCAATATTAGAGAATGGGCATCAACATAATAGTCCTCAATCCCAAGTACAGTTAAAAGCAACTTATGAATTTTTCTTTTAAATGCTCTTTTCATGAGCTAATTAATAATTCTTGGAAAAATTCAAAGCAAACGTTCACCCAATTTTATGGTAATTAGGATCACATATCCAAACTTCCTTCACGAAAGGGGACACAAAAGCATAAACTAATCCTCTCACCCCTGTGAGACATGAAGGTGTTCCCTCCCTCTCACACACTTGTAACATGGTGCCCTCACGTCTCAAGCCACTATGGCATGAATTTATGGCATCTCGTCTTCTATAAACCTATGACCCCAACCTGTCAACCATCTGTGACCTTATCCCCAAAGCATCTTTCACCCATCTATGAAATAATGAGCCTTCACTGCCACCAAACTTATTATCACCCCTCCCTTCTAGACCATCTGTCACACAAAGAATCGTCTGAGCCATCCCTCCACATGGTCCTGCTCTCCCGACCCATCTGTGACAGCCCATCCCCTTTCTTTGCCCATCAGTAACATCATAACTCCCCACACCCAGTGTGGTATCATGATCCCTCTCTCCCCACCCATCTGTGACACCGTGACACCATACTGGTTTAACACTATCCCCAAATGTGAAATCATGACCTCTCTCTGTCAATCCATCCAGAAATAATGTCCAACCCCCTTGCCCACCCATCTGTAACAAAAAAACCTTGTATTCCCAATGCAATCTTATGATTCCTCCATCCCCACCCATCCGTGGCATCATAACTCCCTATCCCAATACAATATCCTGGTCTCTCCCTCCCCACCCCACCCACCTGTGGTATTCCATCCCTATTCCCACCCATTGGTAACATTATAACTCCCCACTCCCAGTATGATCTCATGATCCCTCTTTCCCTACCCATGACATAAACCCACCCTTAAAGCAATACCTCATCATAAACCCTCCCTCCCTACCCACCTGAGCTTTAGAATGTTCGTCCAGGAGCCTATCGTACTCCCTTGTCAGCCCAGCTGCTTGTTCTTTCAAGGCTGCCAAATCCTTCTTGGTCTTCTCAAGCTCTGTGTACATATGGAATAAAAGCAATAGCATGTAATAAAGCTGAAAATCTTTCAGAACTTTGTAGAACTGCCGTCCTGGTGACTTCTAGACATAAGCAGTAATTTGCTGTTACTGTCAAAACCTAAGGAATGAACATTCTGAATAGGCTAGTTTCAAATTGTGGTAGAACAAAAGAACAGAGTCGAGGTGCATTTTCCTTTGTTTTGGACAAAAGAAAATGCAAATTATTCCCCTAAACCTCAACTCTGTTCTTTTGTTCTACCACAATTAGAATATTTGCAACTAGCCTATTTGCAAGAGACTGAGTTATTTGAGGTGAGATGAGTTACTTGAAGCAATGAGTGTCAGGCTAAAAGTTTGGTGCTCCGAAACTGTCAGCCAACAAAATCCGACCTTACTGGGTCCAACATGTTGAGTGCATTTTTTTGGGGCTGACTACTGTGCATGTAGGTTCATTTCAATCACAAAGGAGCAACTTCTTAAAGATCAGTGGGTTTAAGACATAATTACAACCTGACATTGTCCTTTCAAGGTAAATTGTTATACTTAATTACAAGTACAAATTTAAGCCCTGCCATAAAAAATCATCATACTTAGCAGCACCTTCCGTCCTCTCTGCCAACTTTTTTGACTTCTCTTCCACGGCTTCTCTCATTTCTTTCAACTCAATGTTGAGTTTATCCTCATCTTGTGCAGTTTTCTCTGGTTCTCCTCCGGCGTCCTTGACGGCCTGTTCAGATTAAACAGCAAGAAACAACACCAGTCATACATTGTACCTCCGTTTATCACCTACAACACATTCACCATCACAAACCTCAGTCAGCAATGCAGGATGTGAGTGAAGTACATGTGGTTGTAAATCATAGAATCCCAGGCTGCAAATCCCAGAATTCTTGTTCAATGATCAATGGCAACTGATAATCATAGTGAATCAGGGATGGGTTCTAGCAGTGTCCAGTGGCCCCTAGCACTTTTGCATTTGGGCGGCAAGGAAATCTTAAGTAGTTTTTGTACAAAATTGAAATGCTGGGCACCTGAATTTCAAAGAGAGTTGTGGGCTCCCAAATATTTTTCTCAGAGCACAGTCTTGTGAATACTGCTCACAACTTATACAATGGTTTGTTTTGCCTTATTAAATCGTGGAAAAACTGATGACACAACTGTTTTAAGCTTTTTATCCCTCCCACTCTCAATATGTCCCTCCCTCGCAGCATATACAGAATTGTTAATTGGCAGTCACTTTTGACTTTCTGCCTGATACTGTTTAATAGCACACATACAACTTTCAGAGAAGAAGTGTGATTTATCTTCAAAACCTTGCAATGTGTTGCCACAGCAAAATGTTGCTTTAAAAGTTGAGGACGCACTTTGTTGTGCTAATATTGTCCAATGATGTAACAACACCTTTACTTTGGACAGCAACAGGCTTATTACAGTATTATAATTATACTGCTCAAGTGATGAAAGTGGCAATGAGGCTTCCCAGGTGCCAAGCAACATTTTGTTACTGATGCCCTCCTGCGCACATATTTTCAGCATTACCTTTTTTAGTTGCTCGTTCTCCTCCATCAATTGTTCGCACTGCCTAGAAACATTCTGAGCTTGACGAAGACTGGCCTCGTTAGAAGCTTCAAGAACCGAAAAGCGGGAAAGAAGACTTACGACACGGCGCAGCACTCTAGCAAGGGAGAAGTTACTTGTAAGTTTTCAAAGGTCAAAAATTCCAAGTTTAGATTGTATTAGATTAGAACAAATTAAATTATTAGAATGAAATATTTATAAAGTTAATAACATTGCAATGCCTTTCTAGAGATCTGCCATCTTCATCAATATTGTACAGAGCCTGTTTTGGCTACTCTACACCTGCTCCGTGTATGTAAATATTTGTTTCTGCTATTTTGCAATTCTGTAACACACCTTTGGAAATTTGAAGACGAATACCACTGCGTTTTAAAGGGTGGTACAGGTAATGCCCAGTGTATAGCTGACCGGGTCATCCAATTTGTGTTTACAAAATGTTCTTAGACAGTATTAAATTAACCCGAATTTTGCCCCAAAGACCGTAAAATATAACATATAGCCCCTTTAACGTAGTGAGCGCAAGAGAAGAACTTGAGAATGTTGGCCAATTTTTTTCGAGTTGCAATCCATCTCAATCCTCGAAGACTAATTTATACTAAAAAAAAACATTAATAATTCACGAAGGAAATACAAAATAAAGTACTTTTTAATGACCGTCTTTATATCTGATAAAGACACGGCTAAATTTTACATCCGATTTTCTTGGCCAAAATAACCCAAAATCTAAATTTTAGTTTAAGAATGGATACTGATGTATATAAGTAATGTATATGAGTAATCTAATTGTTTTAGTAGAAGTCTACTAGTCATCCAAAACTAAACAAGTAAATTATCTAAATCCTCCTCACAGACACTTGAAAATGCAAAGAAGTAGCCACCATTTTGTTGACAGCCACTACTCACTATCTATCGCAATTCGTTTGACCTTATTGAGCACAGTATTGTCATCACTAAATTATCTCAATTAGGTATCCTGCGCAGTGTTGTTAACTGGGTTTCAGACTTTCTATCCGATCGATCTCAGTGAATCAAGTTAACAGAGGGTTGTTTTTCAGAGTGGGGTTCCTTCCCATCCAGGGTACCACAGGGAACTAAGTTAGGCCCCTGGCTATTTGTTTTAATGATAAACGATCTAGATATTAGTTCACCACACCTTTGGAAATTTGAAGACGAATACCACTGCGTTTTAAAGGGTGGTACAGGTAATGCCCAGTGTATAGCTGACCGGGTCATCCAATTCGTGTTTACAAAATGTTCTTAGACAGTATTAAATTAACCCGAATTTTGCCCCAAAGACCGTAAAATATAACATATAGCCCCTTTAACGCAGTGAGCGCAAGAGAAGAACTTGAGAATGTTGGCCAATTTTTTTCGAGTTGCAATCCATCTCAATCCTCGAAGACTAATTTATACTAAAAAAAAACATTAATAATTCACGAAGGAAATACAAAATAAAGTACTTTTTAATGACCGTCTTTATATCTGATAAAGACACGGCTAAATTTTACATCCGATTTTCTTGGCCAAAATAACCCAAAATCTAAATTTTAGTTTAAGAATGGATACTGATGTATATGTTGTAGGTCAAAATTAAATTCAGGTCAAAATGATTTAACCTAGGTCAAAATGAAATTCCTTTGTCTTCTAACCTTAAATATTTATGAATTATGAATAATTAGGGTTAAAAGACAAAGGAATTTGATTTTGACCTAGGTTGAATTCATTTTGACCTGAATTTCATTTTGACCTACAACATATATAAGTAATATATATGAGTAATCTAATTGTTTTAGTAGAAGTCTACTAGTCATCCAAAACTAAACAAGTAAATTATCTAAATCCTCCTCACAGACACTCGAAAATGCAAAGTAGCAGCCACCATTTTGTTGACAACCACTACTCACTATCTATCACAGAATAAATAGTGAGTAGTGAAGCCAAACAGAGAATGGCATTTGTAAAATAAGAACACTAGTAGATAGAAGTATCAGTGGCAATCAGACTTACATGAGAAGGAACAGCGAGAATCCAGAGATGTACAGGTTGCGCTGGGCACGAAATAACCTCATGTGTGCCATCATCTCCGCCTGAGGGTTGTTGTGCAAATCTTGAGGTGTAGTTTCAATTTTACTGTACTTCATGATCTCCCGGATAGAATCTGCCAATGAAAAATACATATTGATCCAGAAATGTTTCAGAGAAAGGTGTTATTCAAATCTCTAAGGGATTTACAAACTATAACTTTATATGTAAGTATACAAACACCAGGGTTCTTGTTAAGTTTTTAAATTGGTGGTAACAATTTGAAAATAGCAGGTAACTGTCGATGCTGTGTTGGTTTTTCAAGCAGAAATCAGGGTCAGCAAACATGGTGTAAGCAGAACTTAATGTTGTTCACAACTCAAACCGAGCGTGTTTTCTTTAAAAGATCATGAGATGATGCATTTTTGATAACATTTGTTAGGTAAAGTGTATCTTTATAATAATTATTTGATGAAGGGAATATGCTTTCAACAGCAAGTGTTAAATTGTTTCAAAATGCAAAGACTTTTGAACCAGCGAACTTCGGTGAATATTTTCAGTAAATAACTCACTGAAAACGCTGGTAACTGTCAGTCCAAACAGAATGGGAATGTGGGATTTGGAAATTACTGAATAGAATGTTACTAGACAGTGTTAACTGGCATATTTACATAGGCTAAATTGCAACTTGAAAATTGCATGTGTAAATTAAGCGTGATTTCAGTGCAATTCTAGTACAATTTGTTGCCATGATACAAGACAACTTGAGATACAACTCACAAAACACTGTTTTTTAAAATAAATCGCAGAAAAATTGCATCAAGTTTCAAGCAAGTCTTAAACCCCTGTGATATCGCAACGACAAATTGCACAAAAATTTTGCTGAAATCGGACCTAGTCTAGACATGTGATTTTGAAGCTGCAACTTAAGTGCAACAAAAATCAACTATGTAAACAGGCCTTTAAGAATTATATGATGTAACATTATTAGAAGCCAATACCAACCAAAGTTACCAGGTAATTAATTATTTTTTAATTAATTAATTAATCAAACAAACAAAGGAGTGAATGAACATCATCAAAATGAACAAATGAACAGACGGAATTAATTGATTAATTAATTGAATTAATACTGACTGACCAACCATTTCCAACTGATCAAGTTATCCACCCACCAAATAAACATCTGCTTATATTTTCTTTGAAGAAAGCTTACATTTTAAGAATTTTAGGGAGGCAGCTAATTTTGGTATGATGGTAATGATGCTATAAAGATATCAAAGGAAATAGCACATGTATGGACATTTTGCATGGAAAACATGCCGGATGTTATTTTTATCATGATTAAATTTATTCTATATTTATCTACCAGTAGTTTATTTTATTTTATTAACTTTGCCAGAGACCTGGCACTCTGGGACACTACAACGGCTTGCACCAACTGTAGGCCCGTAACTACAAATCCCTTCCCCATAACCACATTCCAGTAGAGATAGACCACCACCCTGGGGACTACATCCCCTACTCTTTTCAAATGGTTAACTCTTTTTATTTCTTATGGATGACCTAACATTACCTTATATAGCAAATACTGAATAATATATATGTTCAAGAGTTCAACATACATCAATAGAGTTTTGTTCTTATGAAATAGTGGTTGCATCAGCACAGGAAATTACTGCACTGGCCAATGTTGTTACAAAGATTCCTAACAATACACAGGCTTGCTAAAAATAACTACTCATGACTCAACCTTAAAACCGAAATAAGACAGTGAAAGGAACCACCTGCCTTCCTTTTACCGAAAAAAAAAAAAAGAAAGAAAAAAGAAAAGAAAAAAAAATTGCTTGAATAAGATCTGTGAGATTTTCTTATTTTCCGGTTCTTTTCATGTCTTTTAACTATCCAGCTTACGATAAGGGGTATGCCTTCGTTTAAAAAAAGGGCAGAACTTTGGAAGCGATTAAAACAGAAAGATCTTCCACGTATGTCTGTGAATACAGCTAGCAGCTTGTTTATTTCTGCTCTTAGAAGCAACTTTATTAGCTGCCGTACAGTTAGCTCTTATTACCGTACTTACCAGCGAGTAACAAAGCCATTACTATAACAACCACGTTGAAATAGAAATTCCCATATTCGAACAAGGTTGCTATGATCCTGGAGTTGAACATTTGGTTCCATCTGAAACGCAGAACACAACTCAAATCCATTTTCGACGCGCAGGAAACTAACATGAAAAGTACATATGTACGATAAGATCTCTAAAGAATTCAAGGCAGTTTTCTCGATTTGGAATTCTACGAGACTTACCGTTTTGCAGAAATGAAAGGAAGACAGAACAAAAGCAACACTCCAATCTCTATGTACAGAAAACCAGCTGCAAACGTCCACTGGAGAGTCATCGTTAACGAAACTAGACGTGTCAATCGAATGAAATGGGAACGGCTGAACGGTACAAGAAAACAGCTAACTAGGTAACCAAGCCTTATAACCCTGTAGATAGCTTTGTAGCCTGGTACTATCCGCATCAATCCGTGTTGATCACCTGCTTGTCACACGCGTTCCTCCTTCACGAACGCGTGACAAGCCAAAGACCTCTGCGTTTACGTCTACGTACATGTAGGAGGCTACAAGACATCTTCCAGGACGGAAAACTCGCTGTGCATGTCAGACGTCTGCAAGTTCAAATATGAATGCATTCTGCTTGTTTATCTTCGTACTGGTTAGCTTTTGTCTGTGCTTTCCTTCTAACGCTTCAGTATGGCCTCTACCTACCTCCATCTCTCTATCTGGGACGCCACTTCCCATATCGCCCGTTTTTACCTTCAAGACATCGTCCACATCAGGCGTGCTCAAGCGTGGAATCACACGATACTTGGAAATAATTCAGCGGCAGCTCGGAGACAAGGACAAGGCACATCCTCGTACAAACGATCAAAGTCTGAGTGTACTTATTGTGACAGTTCGTAGCGACGATGAAAGTTTGAATGTGGATACATCGTATGGGTACATGTTGAAAATAAGCAATGGACAGGCGACTATTGAGGCGAAAACTCCCTATGGGGCATTGTAAGTAATGCTTATTCCTGACGGCTGTGAAACTGTGAGAAGGGGTGTATTGATGGTGACGGGGGTAGGGTGGGAGTAGGCAGTGGGGATGGGTTTGCGGGATAAATACATTTAGGTACCTCACCCCTCCCCTCTAATTTTTTTATGAGTAACCATATTAAGGTCAGAAACATATGGTGATGGGGGTGGAGTGGGAGTGGGAGTGAGAGTTGGGATGGGTTCTAGGGATAAATGTATTTGGGTACCTTACCCCTCCAATTTTTTTATGACTGCCCATAATGAGGTCAGAACTTAAAGGAGCACTATCCCATAGCTTTGACCATTTTAGTTGGAAAATGTCATCAAATCATTATTTCATACCTGGCACTCTGGCTTCCGACACAGTCAACACTACATACTCTAATAAAAAAAACAAAACAAATAGGAGCCCAAAACTCTGAACCTTTGAAATCCAGGGTGCCCATCATTATTAGGTAGTTTAAGAAACGAGGATGAAAACATTAACAAGAATGTCACAAAACAATAGGTTCAATAAGCAAAAACAATTGTTTTGCACATGCATTTGACATTTTGGTACAATTTTCTTTGCCCTCCTCTGCAAAACAACAAGTGAACATAAAATGACCAAATTTTTGGTGAGAACATGAACATATGATGCCAAATTTTCCTTTTTTTTTTCCTCGTTACTTCAATGCCATTTACAGAAATTTAGTTCCTGGATAGTTCATAAACATTTCACAAGTTGAACAAGTTTGAAAAATTGCAAAAGTGCCACAATAAGAGAAGTTATACATGTATTTTTAATTGACATTTTCCTTTCTGTTGCCATTCTCGTTTCTCTAACCCCCTTTAATGCAAAAACTATGATTATCTTTTTACATTGGGGTTGCATTAAACTTCTTGCTAAGTGATGCAGCAACTTGTTTTAATTCATATCAGCTACTGGTAGTGAAATTTCAGTCATTTCAGTTCAAAAACCTTTTTTTAACTTTGCTTTCAGGTATGGAATAGAAACATTTTCCCAGCTTATCGTAGACGGAAGCTTAGTTAACGGCACCGTGAACATTGACGATGAGCCAAGATACACGCACAGGGGCCTAATGTTAGACACAGGGTGAGTGCTAAACAATATTGAGTTCTATAAA
Organism: Pachyseris speciosa; assembly: GCA_016490735.1. Taxonomy (NCBI): domain Eukaryota; kingdom Metazoa; phylum Cnidaria; class Anthozoa; order Scleractinia; family Pachyseridae; genus Pachyseris; species Pachyseris speciosa. The sequence goes on along the minus strand of JAEMWC010000013.1, from coordinate 2,332,473 downwards.
CCTAAATGATTAAAAGAAAGAAAGAAATGAATGGATGGAGAGATGGACGGACAGACAGATGAACAGATGGAAGAATGACAGAAAGAATGAAAGGAAAAAGAAACTAAAGAAATAAAGAGACCCAAAGATCCTCTTGATTCCTGCCCCTTGAATAATTGCCCCCTTTTGATACCCCCACCCCCCCCCATGCTACCCCCCCCCCCCCCCTCCAAAAAAAATTCACTCCAGCTGTTATTTCAGGAAGTACAGTGTGTGTTGTTTATTGTAGACGAAGGTACTTTCCCTTGGAGCTTGTTTACAACATTCTGGATGCCATGAGCTATGTCAAGTTAAATGTGCTCCATCTTCACATATTGGATTTTTGCCGATTCAGCATTGAGAGTAAAATGTGAGTCATTATTATTATTATTAAATTATTAATTAATTAATTAATTAATTAATTAATTAATAATGCTTTAGAAATACACAGGCAAGTAAAAACTAACAATATAATGTTCTGACGTTTTGGCGACCTCATGACGCCATTCTCAAGGAATGAATAATACAAGCAAGTTCAACAGAGTGAGATCTTAGATTTACATTAATGGGGTTAATTTAAATAAATACTTGGCGTGGATCAAATCTGTTTGTACATTCAAGCGTGGTGTTAATTGTTTGATGTACAGCATTTCGTTAATTAAACAATCAAATTTGTTCCTGCATTTTTTCAGTACTTTGAAACAACTAAGGAGGTCTTCAGGGACTGCGCTCGTGTGATTATTATCATGATGTTTCTGCACAGAGGATGAAGTGCTGTTGTGGCCAACAACGCATGCATGCAGATGTCCACGAGTATAACCAACATAGCTACCTGTATCGCACAGGTTACATTGGAAACGATAAACTACACACTGTTGGTTAACTAGCTGTGGTTTGGGTTCTAATTCTTGGAGGTCTTGGCCAATTTTGCCGTATTTGTTAGCCGTAAAATTACAGCTTTGTATTCGTTTGTAACATAATACCGTTGCAAGATTTCGCAACGGAATTAAATTCTCGCTTCGGTGCAGGAACTGGGTTGAACTTGCACCGGCTTGACAATTTTCAGTGGTATCATGTAAACGAATACAGAGCTGCAAGAGGGAACCAGTGGGAACTCACACCGGGGTAATAGTCGTCCCTGTATGAAACTCATGCCGGTGCGATTTTTCTCATGTAAGCAGCCCCTAACTGTGCTTCACAGACATGATTGGACTTTCAAAATCACTTTTAGAGCTTCTGATGATTAAAAAAGGCTTATTAATATGATCAACTGTTAATTTGTGTTTCAGTTATCCTGAATTACAAAATGGTACTAGTCAGTTTTACTCTCAAGAACAAGTAACATCGCTAGTGACATATGCTGCTGACAGAGGCATACGTGTCATCCCGGAAGTAGAGTCATCGTAAGTCAATAACTTAATAGAATAACGTAAATCCTAGACTGTACTACATTTTAATTTCCTCAGGTCACTTGTGTGAACGGCGGTAAAATTTTGCAAATTAATATTAACACCCCAACCCCCGTTGTCTTCAAAATCAAATCAAATAACTTTATTTATACACGGTGTTTCATCAGTTACACTGGGTCAATTGACTACTTAAAAATACTCTAGTTACAAAAATTTAAACTGCGTTCTAAAATACTTCAAAACTGCTAGTTATAGAATACAAAGCCAGTAACTATCTAAAACTACGATAACTTAGATAAACTGCTTTACATGAGAGCCGTGTTTGATTAAGCAATTACATTAAAAGAAGCTGCTGCTGCCGGCTTGGAAAGATTGTAGAGATTCTGCCTACCGCAAGTGAGTTGGTAAACTGTTCCACAACACTGCACCACTACATCTGAAACTGTTCTTAAGAAAGTTGGTGCGGGAAAGGGGAACAGCAAGTTTATCTTCAGTGTTGTGTAAAGAATAGCTAGTAATGGTGTTACGCTCCTCTTTGGAATAAGCCGCTCTTTCAGAGGAGAACATTGTACACCCCTCCCCTTGCCTTCCACTTTTTCGTTCACTGCCAAATTTGGTTTCGATTAAAAGACAGACCTAGAGCGGTTTTCAATTGAGTGTTGTGAAATCAAACCAAAGCAATTACTCTGACCAATCACAACAGACACAAACAGCGCAATGAACCAATCAGAATGCGAAACAATTATATGTAAACAGCTTAAAGCATGGGAAAATGGGCGCGTGCAAGTCACGATCCAGTTTCTTTTCTCATCGATTGAGAAAGTGGCGCGAGTTTGGTCAACCAATCAGAGAGCGTCAAGTAAAGCAATACCAGAGCAAAAGAGGCTTAGTTATACCGGTTGATGGAAGTACGGTTTATCTAAGTGCTTGACATTGTGAGCACCCAAATTTGTTTTTGACCTTTGTCTGGATGACTAACAGCTTCACGTGCTTCAACGTTTTCTTGTTTCCATCCAGTTTCTTATGCAGAATTGGTACTCCTGTTGTTTATTTGCTGGAACTACATTTCACTAAATGAAATAAGTCCCCTCCCTTTTCATAGAGCGTTTTCATTCACGTGACTACCGGCCATATTGGTACATACATTAAAGAAAGAACATAAGAATATACACTGTAGTTCTATTTCCAGAGGTTTTGTTTGGGACACCAACATGGCCGCCGTTTCTTTGTTTTGGGGCATCATCATGGCCGCCGTGACGTCATGTGAAAACTTTCTCTCTGTTACGCTTCCTCACCCCTCCCCCATCCTACATCTCAAATGTGCTGAAAATAGTAAGCCCCCAGCAGGTTAACAGAGGAGTTTATGTCAGTAATTGTTCAAGTGGCCATATGTAATGTTGAAATGCGGACTCTAACTTGTCTGAAAACAATAAAGAGGTTAAAGGGGCATTGTCACGCTATTGTACCATCACTTTAAAAAGCTTAAAACTGCCAATGAATCAGTGAATAATGGTCTATTTTTGCTGCTAAAGACTGTAGTACTGCATTGACACTTTTAACGCCTGTATTCCATCAAAGATGATGAGGATGGAAATGGATTGAAATTTGAAAAAAAATTGCCAGTTTTTTTTTTTTTTTCAAATTTCAATCTATGCATTAAAAAATCACCCAAAAATTATTATGGTTAGTTCTCCCTGCTAAAATTTCATTGGAATTCATCTTGCTGATTCTGTGGGAACATTTTTGGTACGATAACAGGTAAAAGGCAGTAATTTTGTCAGAATTGAACCAAAAACAGCAAAAATCACGGTGACAGTGCTCTTTTAAAGGTCATCGCAGCTGTGCATGGCGCCTTCTTAAGCAATAGCGAAAAAAAAATAACCTGAAAAATATTAGGCTTGTGCAGGAGCTGAGTCGAACCTGTGACCGCTGCAATACCAGTGCAGTGTTCTTTAGACTTTCATATGTTCTCATTTAATTATAAAAACTATGCTGATACCTTAATCAGGCATTATCGAACCCTTGCAGGTTCCATGTGGGTGGTATGGCTGGCCTGGATAACAAGACAAAAGGACTGAGATTCTGCAATATTTCAGGATTTCTGGAACTCTACAATGACCCGGAAGTAAGCTCTAATCGATTAATCATTTTGAAACAAACAGTCAAGATTTTTCTCTTTTGTCTCAATGAAGCCAGTGGACATGAGAATTTGGAGATATGGGGCCTGCAGGTCGTTTGGTCTTGCGTTCCCCCATGCATGCTAAAACTACTGTTAGTAATCAAGTTAGAAGGGTTAATGCCCGCCAGGAGATGATGGCGGTGGGGTGGGGATGTATAGGTAGGTAGGTAGGTAGGTAGGTAGGTACACAGTTTTTAGATATGTTCTTAGGTCATCCGTCGACACGCGTAAGAGATAAAACACTTTGAATACAGTGATGTTCAATAATGCTGCTTAGAGGGATATTTTCTTGAATAAAAAGCAAAACAAACGAACAGGTCTAACACGACCCTTCAATACCCTCTCAAATAAGCCCATCATAGTTGTCCGCAACCAGTGAAATTGCTCTAGCCAATCACAGTGGATGGAAACAGTGCAAAGAATCTCATGCAGTCGATGCCAAGCGCGGGAAATTGCGTGCGTTCAAGTCACGTGCAAGTCTTACTTCTCATTGGTTGAGAAAGTGGCGCAAGTTTTGTCAACCAATCAGAGAGCGAACTGGAAGTGAGACAAAATCAGAGTAAACACGAAGTAGTTCTGAAACTAGATCGAAAACCTCTGTAATAGACAGAAGCATTGTCAATTAAACTTCAGTGTTCCCAAATTAACTAGCATATTTATCTTTGCTCTTATAAGGGAGTCACAGTTACCACGATGAAGAGCATTTTTGAAGAATTGATGCCTTTGTTTCCAGACCGGTTCTTCCACTTAGGATTAGATGAAGTGAGGACATCTTCTGCGTGCACTTTAGAAAGTAAGGAATTTAAATATGAGTAGTAAAACTGCACTCGGTTTTAATAAACGGGTTCATGCTCTTGACTGCATTGTACGGTAAATATCAAGGCGCAAAATGGTGAGAAATTGAAAGCCTGATAACTCTTCCAGAATTGAAGCATTTAGGATCCTCTCATTGAAAACCTAACATGTTACTTCAAAGATATTTCAGAAAAAAAATGTGGAGTCGGTACAGCCCGTCATTTGTGATTCCATTCTTAAAGCACCATGCACTTTCACGGAAACGCTTGTTAAAGTTTGTTCAAATGAGTAAGTACGTTTTGTTAATCGAATGGCCCTTGTGTACCACAACTAGGTAGATTTCAAATGATTTCCCAAAAGAAGGAGAAATTAATATCATTTAACTGCAATTTTTCCAAGACACAATGACAAGACTTGAAAGAGTTAAGTTGTAAGCCGTTTCCTCTTCGGCAATCACAAATAGTTTCAATGTACAGTCATAAGAAAACATTAATGCAAAAACAAAAAAGCGTTCCATTTCTGCAGTCCCCTTTAAACGTGTTAAAATGACCTCATATATTATATGGAATCACAGAGAATGTATAGGGGATATCATTAACTTTTGTAAAAAAAAAAAAAAAATCAAGGACTTCGTGTGATGTTCCTTCGGATTCAAATATCAGTATTTTCAAATAAAAAGGCCCAATTCAGTCAGATCTGTGGCAGTAAGCAGACACCCTTTGGGACAAGCATAGGCATTCGCTCACAGGATATTACAAATTTGTGGTTACCATGGAGAAATCGCCGGGACCGTGGCCGTGTTGGTGTCCGTTTATGAGAGTTGTGCGCTTACGAAAGGCATCCTGCAGCAGTGGTTCGACTGTGTATCAATACAGGAAGAATTATTTAATTTTGGATATCCGTACAAACGTTTGAATTTCCCGCCATTTTACTCAGCCTGATTACCCACCATGCGCTTATATCCATGTTAGGATTTCTGCGTCCTTCTGTCATTTGCAAGGCAATTAATGCGCCTAGTTACACACAGTTATTGTTCTTCATTGTCTACTTGTTCTACGATTATGCCCCCAATTAAGGCAAGAATCTATGTTTAACTTGTCACAGATGCTAAGAGCCTACAACAAGAACTTATGGAATTTCTCGTTCAGAGGGGTAAAGTACCATTTGCGTGGCAAGAGGCTTTAACATTCACATCCGCGGTGAGTTGTATATTTATCTGCATTTATGTAATTTGTGAGATAGCTGAGGTAAATTATCTATGCTTAGAGAAAATGCTATGGACAGTCAATCCTTAATTCGACTGATTAACGTTTGATGGACTATTTCCGATTTTCTTTGAGCCTCTTTTTGAAAACGAGGCTTCGTGTGTTCACTTTCTGACGTCTTCTTGCTTTGAAGACGAGGCTGGCTTGAATTCGGAAATGTCCTATTCGCCTTCGGCTTGAATGCTATTTCGAATTTCATAAATCCTTAAAATCAGGGGTTTCATTAGAAGCCGGCAACCAGCGAAAATCGCCACCTACTTTGTCAGCCGCCGCCTAATTTGTCCGTGTTTACACTCATATTAAAAAAATTCATCAGGTTGCTGCCTATACTTTAGTTAGCTCAGATGGCTATTTCAAAACTTATCGAAACCCCTGCAAAATAGCTTGAATTGTCACGATACAATAGCCGTGTTCCTTCTTTTGATATATGACTGTAAGTGTATGTTTCTTGACTGTTTTTTAGCAATGGTGTTCACCTAAAGTACAGTTTTCATGTATGCTGGGGTAGTATTGTCTTCTCTGTTATTCTCCTTTCCGTTTTCTATTTTCTTCTTGTTGTTTATTTGCTTTTATCTTGCCTGTTTTGTTTTATTTTTGTTGTGTTCTTTGTTCCCTTTCTGCTAAGCGAGTGCCAGATTAAATACGAGTACAACTTCTCAAATCTAGTTCGCGTCCTTCAGATGATCACTTATGGTATCAATCTTGCTTCTGCAATCTCCTTGTCCGTTTGTTAGCAGTAAGGACGAGTGAGGATTCTGGGAAGGTAACGCCTTTGAAAGTTTAAAGTCGTACTCGAGCTCGTACTTGACTTCAAGTCGGAAGATTTTTATTACTGAAACTTCTGGTTCACCTTATCATGCAGTTAATAATTTACCTCAAGTCTCATGATATGGCCGCCTTTAAACGGAAAAAAGGAGAGACCATGTTAAAATGTTTGCTGCTCCAGCGTGTACTAGCGCCCTTAGGTTCACTAGCGTGTAGAGAAAGTCAAGACAAGCTTTCCCTTTCGGTAAGCTCGTCCCACTAGCCTGGAGACGAACTTGACCAAAGTTGTTTCCAATAGGCCATTTCCAAATTACCTTTGGCTTCTTTTTCACGGGGAGTCCTGGTGCTCAACCTTTCATATGAAAATTAGGTTTCACTCACATGCAAATTAAACTCACTTTCATACGGATGGTTGAGCACCAGGCCTCGCTTTGAAAAAGAGGCCAAATTGCCTATTCTCTTAAGCCGCGGCTACACGAGCGATTTTTTGCTCGCGCCAGTGATGCGATTTTTTCAAATTTTGTCGCGTCGCCAGCGCGCCCAGGGTGGCTACACGAGTGACAAATTGAAGAGCGCGAGCTACACGGCCAACAATATGTGCGATTTTGTCGCGAAAAGTTTCAACTCTGGCGACTTTTCTCTTGCGATTTTTTCAGCTGTCGCGTCACCTGCGCGAGGGTGGCTACACTTGCGATTTTCATCGCGCGCTGGCAACGTGACAAATTTTGAAAAAATCGCATCACCAGCGCGAGCAAAAAATCGCTCGTGTAGCCGCGGCTTTAATCGCGGCTGTAATTTGAATCCTAAAAGAAATACTTCACTTGCTAGACGGACACATCCATCATCACTTTATTTGAGTCTCAAATGTATTCAGCCGATCGCATATGCTCTACTACAGGGGCACCCAACGACAAGTTTCGGTAGATATCTGTTCGGTGGAGGCTAATTCGTCTTGGAAATTCGGCGTCTATTAAAGAGTGCACTCGGATTTTCGTAACTAAAACGTTATGGGGCGCCGTTTGTAAATTTATTATTTAGACTAAATTCATGCCGTTTTTTTCCTTATTTATAAATAAAGCTGTCTTACAAAATTATTTATATATCATGAAGTTAGGCAAAGCAGTCGTAAATCTGTTATTTATAAATAATGAAGTTTGCCAGTTGTGCAAATTTATTATTTATAAATAATGAAATTTCAGGCCATGAGCATAATTCTATGATTTGTATATAATGCGTTTTGCTGTGCTGCATGAATGTCATTATTTATAAATAATGACTTAAGCGCTTGGCAAATGTCATTATTTATAAATAATGACTTTAGCAGCGCTTGCAAAATTTCATGGTTTATAAATCATGAATTTCGCGGCGCTTGGCAAATTCCATGGTTTATAAATCATGACTTTAGCGGCGCTTGCAAAATTTCATGGTTTATAAATAATGAGTTTAGCGGCGCTTGCAAAATTTCATGGTTTATAAATAATGAGTTAAGCGGCGCTTAGCAAATTCCATGGTTTATAAATCATGACTTTAGCGGCGCTTGCAAAATTTCATGGTTTATAAATAATGAATTTAGCGGCGCTTGGCAAATTTCATGGTTTATAAATCATGACTTTAACGGCGCTTGCAAAATTTCATGGTTTATAAATAATGAATTTAGCGGTGCTTGGCAAATTCCATGATTTATAAATCATGACTTTAGCGGCGCTTGCAAAATTTCATGGTTTATAAATAATGAATTTAGCGGCGCTTGGCAAATTCCATGGTTTATAAATAATGAATTTAGCGGCGCTTGGCAAATTCCATGGTTTATAAATAATGAATTTAGCGGCGCTTGGCAAATTCCATGATTTATAAATCATGACTTTAGCCGCGGTTAGAAAAATTTCATGGTTTATAAATAATGAATTTAGCGGCGCTTGCAAAATTTCATGGTTTATAAATAATGACGTGGCGGTTGGGCGCCAAGTGTAAAAGTACGCCAAGTGTAAAAATACGCCAAGTGTAAAAATATGGCCGCCAAGTGTAACAACAGTTTGGTGCAATTTTTGGTATTTCGTACATTGCAAATGTAGTCGTTTGGTCATAAAAGGGAGCTTTCGCAACGACGACGGCCGAAAAAGTCGTTTTAAAAATATAAATTCTCGTTTTTGTAACTCTTTCGCGATTATTTCAATTTGTTTAGCTTGTAAGATGTTAACAATATAAACCAGGGACTAAATTACTATAAACGGCGTTACGGTAAGAGAAAGAAAGTGACATTTACCGTAACGCACTCACGTTCTCGAGAAAAACCTAAAATTTGGTCATTTCACGTTGTTGTTTTTATTTTGCAGAGGACGGTAAACACATGTACCAAACGCACGTGCGGAGCCATTGTTTGTTATTGTTTTGTGGCATTCTCGTTGTCGTTACCGTTCTCGTTGCTAAAGCTCCCTATATATAAATTTCCACTGTACAACCTTTGCGTGACTTTGCGATTTCTAAATCGCAGCAACATAACTTTGCCATTTACAAATCGCAAGGAAGATGACTTGGCCCAGCGTCAATTTATGCCATCGATAGCGCGCCAAATGGTAATTTATTCAGTTTAAGGCGGGGAATAGTGAGTCGAGAAACTAATCATTATGGCGTCTCGGGAATCTTTGTCTAACGTTATTACTGAAGCTGTTTCTCGAGCAGTCAATGACGCCCTGAACAGCGCTTTGTCTCGGGTAAGTTCTTCAACCATATTACAATTTAGTCCTCTGAAACAGTCAACGACACTGAATTACTGTTTCTCAAGTTAGATATGCGTTGTTTTTCTAGAGTTCGCATAACACTAGCGTGCAACAAGCAGCCCCTGCCATTACGACCACGATGCAACGGGCAAACTAAGGGCCTGTTCACATGGAGGTGGGGGACCCTAAGAAGGTGATGTCCCCCACCTACCCGTGGTCAAAAAAAGCTAGCTGGGCTTCACATGCAACCCCGGGGCGCTGGGTGAGGTTTAAAATGCTATCGTGTGGTCTCTAAGAACGTATATTGACAAAAGAATTCAGAGATAATTGCCCGGATGAGTATCACCCCACACCACGTCCAGCATTCACATGGAGAAAACTTAACCCAGCTAAGCGGGTTACCCGCCCTGGCTGACCGGTGAGGTACCCCACATCACATGTAAACGCGATCGAGAAAGAAAGAGAGATTGTATGGAGAGATTGGTAACCCCACCTAGGTGGGGGACCTCACCTTCCTGGGGTCCCCCACCTCCATCTGAAGAGGCCCGAAATAAAAAACTTAGGACAGCCAGACAAACTGCGAGCTCATTAGGGCCTGTTGACATGGCGGTGGGGGACCTCAGGAAGGTGAGGTACCCCATCTAACCGTGGTCAAAAAAAGCTGGCCTTCACATGCAACCCCGGGGCGCTTGGGTGAGGTTTAAAATGCTATCGCGTGGTCGCTAAGAACGTATATTGACAAAGGAATTCAGAGACAATTGTCAGGATGAACATCACCACCACCCCACCTCCAGCATTCACATGGAGTAAACTCACAAAGCTGTCCTGTTGGCAGTTACTGCTGGAAACATTTTCATTTCTATCTGAATGGTTGGAAAATATTCAGCTAAAGCCGCTGTTTCTGTGTTGAGTTAGCAAAATAATTAATGACTTGACGTATTTTTTGTACATGTATTTCGTGTACTTTTATACTGAGTTTTATGAACACTGCTTTCATAATTGTATTTAATTCTTAAGAACGGTATTCCTTTTATTTTAGCTGTCTTGGAGTCCTTTTTCCCCCTCCCCCTCCCCCCCCCCCCGCCTCTGACAGAAGAAGTTTTATGTAAGTAGTTTTGTTCCCTCAGTTTTGTTCAGCGGAATACTACGTAATGACAACTAGGGACTGCTTCAGTTGCTGCAATGGATGTCGTAGACTGGAAAAATTCCTCCACAGTTGTTAAGTTCCAAAGCCATTGATATGTTGTTTCATTGATGTTAGGTACTTTGCAATCCTGTATTGCGGCCACTTTCTTTGGTACGAGAGATGGAAACTAAACTTACTGTGGTCAGCCCGTTGATACTGTCAAATTAGTTTGATATGTTAGTGACCTTATGCATGGTTTGAACGTACATTGTAACGTCAGAAAAAACTAAAATTAAAAATTTTGAGTTTTTACTTTCATCAGGTAAAAGTAATTTTAAAGATATATCTGCTGGCCTGTTTTTTGGACGTTTTCCAAAATGCGTGACATTTGGATTGTTTGTGAGATGCAATTGTGTTCCTTATACGAAAATATCGATTCGCTTCCTGTTTTCGAGGTCTGAATAACCACTATATTAAGAGTAAGTGTTTATAATGTTTTCAAGTTTAACAAAGAGAAAGAAATGTTTTGAGAGAGCTAAATTAAACTCCGATGTTTCCACTGGATTTTCGGGCGCCATGTTGGTGCACCAACATGGCGTCTCCATACTAAACACTATCATTTGGAGTGAAACCTTTTGCCTAATAACTCGAGTACGAAAAATCGCACAGCCCTGAAACTTGGAAACGTTACTTCTTACTCTTCTACAATACATCACTTTCTTGACTTCATTTATTGAATGGTAAGGGAGCGTATTTTTTATTTGCGTGATACTTGCGTGAGGTGAAAACCAAGAATTACTGTGGGGATTCCACAGGACCGATAATCGGTGTTTTGAGCTGACTACAAACTATCAGTTTCACTATCATAAAAAAAGAACCTTGGTATTGTTCTTTCATGTTTTCTCTTAAAATCCCCTCCAGTCTTTCTTACAAGACACTTATTGACCCTCTCCGGCTCCCATTATGTAACACAAATCATGTTTCAGGAACAACAAAATTGCTTTTAACGAACCTTGCAGCGCTTAACGGGTGTCCAGTTGCCACAAGTAAGGTAAAAACAAAAATAGCAAAACACACAGTTGGACGAAGAATAAAAGCTAGAAGTTGTACATATAGGTTACGAACTGATTGCCCCTTAGTAAACCACTTCAAAGAAGAACTGCACAGCTTTGGCAATTAACTACAACACTGTTTGTCTAATGCCTCTGGATTACAAATAAGAACTTAACCGTAGCTTATGTAAACTATGTAAAAACGTTTTTTCTACAAGTGAACAAAGTAATCTTCAAAGACGACCCTTTATAATCCCTTGTGAACTCAACAGTAGTCATTGACCAGTCCTTTATACAGCGCTTCCATTACGCTGTAGGGACCTTCCTACAAACTGAATTGTACGTCGATACAGTTCTTTTCCGTTCGTCGAGGAAAGAGGGGGCGGGGGGGGGGGGGGGGAGGGAGGGTTGGAGAAAGACTCCAAGACAGCTAAAATTAAAGGAATACCGTTCTTAAGAATAAAATACAATTATGAAAGCAGTGTTCATAAAACTCAGTATAAAAGTACACGAAATACATGTACAAAAATACGTCAAGTCATTAATTATTTTGCTAACTCAACACAGAAACAGCGGCTTTAGCTGAATATTTTCCAACCATTCAGATAGAAATGAAAATGTTTCCAGCAGTAACTGCCAACAGGACAGCTTTGTGAGTTTACTCCATGTGAATGCTGGAGGTGGGGTGGTGGTGATGTTCATCCTGACAATTGTCTATGAATTCCTTTGTCAATATACGTTCTTAGCGACCACGCGATAGCATTTTAAACCTCACCCAAGCGCCCCGGGTTGCATGTGAAGGCCAGCTTTTTTTGACCACGATTAGATGGGGTACCTCACCTTCCTGAGGTCCCCCACCGCCATGTCAACAGGCCCTAATGAGCTCGCAGTTTGTCTGGCTGTCCTAAGTTTTTTATTTCGGGCCTCTTCAGATGGAAGTGGGGGACCCCAGGAAGGTGAGGTCCCCCACCTAGGTGGGGTTACCAATCTCTCCATACAATCTCTCTTTCTTTCTCGATCGCGTTTACATGTGATGTGGGGTACCTCACCGGTCAGCCAGGGCGGGTAACCCGCTTAGCTGGGTTAAGTTTTCTCCATGTGAATGCTGGACGTGGTGTGGGGTGATACTCATCCGGGCAATTATCTCTGAATTCTTTTGTCAATATACGTTCTTAGAGACCACACGATGGCATTTTAAACCTCACCCCAGCGCCCCGGGGTTGCATGTGAAGCCCAGCTAGCTTTTTTTGACCACGGGTAGGTGGGGGACATCACCTTCTTAGGGTCCCCCACCTCCATGTGAACAGGCCCTTAGTTTGCCCGTTGCATCGTGGTCGTAATGGCAGGGGCTGCTTGTTGCACGCTAGTGTTATGCGAACTCTAGAAAAACAACGCATATCTAACTTGAGAAACAGTAATTCAGTGTCGTTGACTGTTTCAGAGGACTAAATTGTAATATGGTTGAAGAACTTACCCGAGACAAAGCGCTGTTCAGGGCGTCATTGACTGCTCGAGAAACAGCTTCAGTAATAACGTTAGACAAAGATTCCCGAGACGCCATAATGATTAGTTTCTCGACTCACTATTCCCCGCCTTAAACTGAATAAATTACCATTTGGCGCGCTATCGATGGCATAAATTGACGCTGGGCCAAGTCATCTTCCTTGCGATTTGTAAATGGCAAAGTTATGTTGCTGCGATTTAGAAATCGCAAAGTCACGCAAAGGTTGTACAGTGGAAATTTATATATAGGGAGCTTTAGCAACGAGAACGGTAACGACAACGAGAATGCCACAAAACAATAACAAACAATGGCTCCGCACGTGCGTTTTGGTACATGTGTTTACCGTCCTCTGCAAAATAAAAACAACAACGTGAAATGACCAAATTTTAGGTTTTCTCGAGAACGTGAGTGCGTTGCGGTAACTGTCACTTTCTTTCTCTTACCGTAACGCCGTTTATAGTAATTTAGTCCCTGGTTTATATTGTTAACATCTTACAAGCTAAACAAATTGAAATAATCGCGAAAGAGTTACAAAAACGAGAATTTATATTTTTAAAACGACTTTTTCGGCCGTCGTCGTTGCGAAAGCTCCCTTTTATGACCAAACGACTACATTTGCAATGTACGAAATACCAAAAATTGCACCAAACTGTTGTTACACTTGGCGGCCATATTTTTACACTTGGCGTATTTTTACACTTGGCGTACTTTTACACTTGGCGCCCAACCGCCACGTCATTATTTATAAACCATGAAATTTTGCAAGCGCCGCTAAATTCATTATTTATAAACCATGAAATTTTCTAACCGCGGCTAAAGTCATGATTTATAAATCATGGAATTTGCCAAGCGCCGCTAAATTCATTATTTATAAACCATGGAATTTGCCAAGCGCCGCTAAATTCATTATTTATAAACCATGGAATTTGCCAAGCGCCGCTAAATTCATTATTTATAAACCATGAAATTTTGCAAGCGCCGCTAAAGTCATGATTTATAAATCATGGAATTTGCCAAGCACCGCTAAATTCATTATTTATAAACCATGAAATTTTGCAAGCGCCGTTAAAGTCATGATTTATAAACCACGAAATTTGCCAAGCGCCGCTAAATTCATTATTTATAAACCATGAAATTTTGCAAGCGCCGCTAAAGTCATGATTTATAAACCATGGAATTTGCTAAGCGCCGCTAAACTCATTATTTATAAACCATGAAATTTTGCAAGCGCCGCTAAAGTCATGATTTATAAACCATGGAATTTGCTAAGCGCCGCTAAATTCATTATTTATAAACCATGAAATTTTGCAAGCGCCGTTAAATTCATGATTTATAAACCATGAAATTTTGCAAGCGCCGCTAAAGTCATGATTTATAAACCATGGAATTTGCTAAGCGCCGCTAAACTCATTATTTATAAACCATGAAATTTTGCAAGCGCCGCTAAAGTCATGATTTATAAACCATGGAATTTGCTAACCGTCGCTAAATTCATTATTTATAAACCATGAAATTTTGCAAGCGCAGCTCAACTCATTATTTATAAACCATGAAATTTTGCAAGCGCCGCTAAAGTCATGATTTATAAACCATGGAATTTGCCAAGCGCCGCGAAATTCATGATTTATAAACCATGAAATTTTCCAAGCGCTGCTAAAGTCATTATTTATAAATAATGACATTTGCCAAGCGCTTAAGTCATTATTTATAAACAATGACATTCATGCAGCACAGCAAAACGCATTATATATAAATCATAGAATTATGCTCATGGCCTGAAATTTCATTATTTATAAATAATAAATTTGCACAACTGGCAAACTTCATTATTTATAAATAACAGATTTACGACTGCTTTGCCTAACTTCATGATATATAAATAATTTTGTAAGACAGCTTTATTTATAAATAAGGAAAAAAACGGCATGAATTTAGTCTAAATAATAAATTTACAAACGGCGCCCCATAAAACGTGGCCTAAAAGATTCGCAATTTGGAAATTATAACCTCTGAGATTTTCGGAAAGGTCCTAATTGCTGTTTTTGGCAGTCAAAAACGTCAGCTAGCATTTTCGGAAAGAAAATAGTTCCCTAGAAAGTTCATGGAAGGTTCATTTCTGCTTGAATTTTCTCAAAGGAAGATTTTGTTCCCTAACATTTTCTGGCAATTAAAATTTCAGCTAGGGGATCCGAACAGATTAACTTTTTCTAGCTTATGAAAACACCACTTTAAACAGACTTCAAACACCACAATATACTTAAAAATGCCTTTCTACAGCTTTTGGTTGATTTGGCTCGTTGGGTGCCCCTGCTACTAATTGGGGAGACTAATAATTCAAATTAAATCTAATGTTAGTTTTTGAGGAGAGGGGAAAACCGGAGTACCCGGAGAAAAACCTCTCGGAGCAGAGTAGAGAACCAACAAACTCAGCCCACTTATGACGCCGAGTCCGGGAATCGAATGCAGGACACATTGGTGGAAGGCGAGCACTCTCACCACTGCGCTAACTCTGTGAAGTTGAAATGAAGTTATAAGTCGGGTGGAACCTGATCAACCAATCACCGATCATAGGAGACGTGTGGCTGCTTTTAATTTGAAACAACTTTTTCTCAACTGTAGGCAATCAGTGGTACAGTACTCCAAGCATGGAAAGGCACAGTGCTGAAAACGCTTGTTGACAAAGGATTCCAAGTGTAAGTGAATAATAATTGCAATGTTTGTTGAAGACCATGATCATCATTTTCCGGTCACGAAACTATGGAAAGCCAGGCACAAGTGATCAGTGGACTGCGGGATTGCTTTGGATAAATGAAACGTGACAAAAAAATTGCATTGTTTGGTGTTTTAATAGCTGGTAAAGTAGCTCTTGATTAATCTGTTTCATCCAATGTAACTTTTCTTCCACAACAGTCTACCACTTTTGGCACTGCCACTTACAGCGGCTCTATGTCTGACTATATGTATATGGGGAATACATACACACATTTAGAACTGAGGTTGAATAACTGAAGATGTGAAAGGCAATCCCAGTTCTGTACGCAACTTTTGAAAGCAGTAACGGAGTTAAAGCCTGAAAAAAAAAAAATCAGGCTTGTACGGGAGGCGAACCCATGATATCTGCGATGCCGGTGCAATGTTCTACCAACTGAGATAACAAGCCATCATAAACCCGCGAGTGACGAATAATGTCTGAAAATTATCCATAGAACTGTGGTTGAATGACTGCCAAGTAGTGAAAGATCGTCCAAGTTGTGTACGCAAATAAAGCCTGAAAATCGACTTTAGAACTACTGGGTGCAGTTTGTTAATGGTCATCTGTCAGGATAAACTCATTAAATGCGAACTTTTATCTGATTACGTCTAATGGATTTTTAGTGCCCTGTGGACTAACATCTTATCAGGTGTAACTATTAATACCTAACTTAACTATTGATTGAGTAAGAGAGCTTTTTTCCTTCTGTCAGGATAAACTCACTGGATGACCACTTTTATCTGAATTCCGTCCTGGATTTCAGTGCACTATGGACTGACATCTCAGCAGGGGTAACTATATTTATTGATTGAAAGGGAGGCCGAATGGTAAAATGCTTGGCAATAGGCTAAGACTTATGGACTGATCACAGCTACGAGCTTGTATCTAGACCCAAAGCCAAATGTTTTTAAGCTGTTTTATTTGACCAGATTGGGACTCCTTATAACTTACTCAGAAGATGCAGTGATAAAAAAAATAAAAAGGAAAAAAAATAAAAATAACTGCAGCTACTAATCAATGTAGAAAGACGAAATTATATTCAAGTTTTTTGTTGCTTTGTGTCGTTTTAAAATGAAACTTTTTTATTTATTATTCCTTCTTTTAATTCCTATTTCTGCTGCTGGTACCGCTATTGCTGCTACTGTCATTGCTACTACCACTACTACGTTACCGCTGTTGCTGCTACCCAGGGTTACCACTACTGCTACCACTACCACCGCCGCCGCCACCTCCACCTCCACCTCCCCCTCCACCGCCACCGCCACTGCCACCACTACCGCTACCACTACTATACTATTACTACTACTACTACTGATACTATTACAGCTGCTACTAACTCTACTGCTACATTGTACTGCTGCTATCGCTAATGCTAACACTGCCCTTGCTATCTACTGCTGCTGCTGCTCCTCCCACTACTACTACTACTACTACTACTACTACTACTACTACTGCCGCCGCCGCCGCCGCTGCTGCTGCTGCTGCTGCTACTACTACTACTACTACTGCCGCCGCCGCCGCTGCTGCTGCTGCTGCTACTACTACTACTGCTGCTGCTGCTGCTGCTACTGCTGCTGCTGCTGCTAGTACCGCTAACGCTAATGCTGCCCCTGTTACCTACTGCTGCTGCTACTTCTACTGCTACTGCAGTGGTTCTATCAGATTGATATTTATCATTTTTCATTACAGTTAAACCCAGATGAGATGGCACTCGTCCTTGGTGGTGAGATGGCGATGTGGACTGATACATATTGCTTCATAGACCAGTGTACTCTTTACCAACGAGCCAAGCCTCAAGCCTGGTGGATGTTCAGCCCTGAGAGTGACCCTCAGTTTACCGAGTCAGTGAGCGGTCTTGTAAGTACCCTTTATTGTTGTCCTGATTCTAACATCTCAGGAGATAGGAATACCTTCCCCCAAAATTGATTATATCTCATGTTCGATCACGTGGACAAGTGGTTGGGGTTGGGGGTGAGGATTAAATTGTTAATTGGCTGCGTTAGTGAGGATTTTTTCGGTGTTAAACACGTTCGGGATTTGGACTCGTTTGTTGTTATGTATTTCAAAATTAGGGACTATTCTATTTTTCTTTTTTCCTATATTCTCCTATATATTTTTTTTAGAGCTGTGACAAATCGCAATAAAACCGGAAGCTTTCTTTTAATTTTATGCGAAAGAGACCAGTTTTGGGTGATTTTCTTCTAAAACTCGTGCCCCTGACTTTCTCAGTGGTTTTGTGGCTTGCAAGCTCTTGAGAGACATTGGCTGCCTGAATCCCCTCAAGAGCAACTAACTGCAGATACACAGATGCCTCTGAAACTTCGACCTCAGCTACATGTCTCATCCGTTTTGGATGAATGGACTTGATACTGTTTAGTACAGTGGATTGATTATCACTGGAATCAGTACAGGGTATCAACCTGTGCCTCCAGTGATCAAATCTGGAGTTTTATTGGCACAAACAAATGAATTAAGTCTGAAAGGAGTCTGTCAGTAAATGAGAGAGTCGCCACCAGTGACAGATCAGCACTGGGAAAAGCGACAATCATAGGTCTGCGTATTGTTAAGGAGGTAGTTAGGTTTTATGATCCAGTGAATGGTCAACCTGAGAACTCTGAAATGACAAAAGAGTCAAAGCAATCTGTACGACCGGTTAGTTCAGTTGGTAGAGCACCGGACTACCGTGCGGGAGGTCGTGTGTTCAAACCCCGGCCGAACCAACACTCAGGGTCTAAATAATTGAGGAGAAAGTGCTGCCTTTGTAATGACATCTACAAACGGTTAGACTTTCTAGTCTTCTCGGATAAGGACGATAAACCTTAGGTTCCTTCTCACAACATTTGTTCCTAATAATCTGTGGGACGTTAAAGAACCCACACACTGTTCGAAAAGAGTAGTGGACGTAGTTCCCAGTGTGGTGGTCTATCTCTATCTTTCATCTGACATTGATGTGTGGGTTGGATGGGTGGATGAGATCAAATATGGACTGATAGCGGCTGCCAGAGGCGCCTTTACAGGCTGATGTCCGATCTCACCCTAGAGAAGAATTGTAAACCGCCATGAAACTATGTGATATGTGCGGTATATAAATCCGTTACAATTATCATTGCGATCAGCACACTGTGTATCAGGCACGCCTAAGGACAGAAAAAACTAGAAGAGGAGAGGAAGAGAGAGGGAGCTGAATGTCAGAAGAAGGAAACAGAAAGAACACGGAAAGCTCAAGAGAAGATGGTTAAATTCAGACAATCCCTACAAGACTGGGGAGGACACTCTGATGGCAGGGGAAGAAGTGGTCATAGCAGACTTGAAAGCAGCTGATGAGTTACTGAGCGATGCAACATCAAAAGAACATGATGCTCTTTCAGCAACAGCTGTCAGCAAACAAAGTGTTAATGTAGCCACCATGATGCTTGACACTGCTAAAACCAAGCGAGACTAAGCAATGGAAACCTTGGGGGAAAAAGGGAAAAAGAAACTGACTGGCAAGCAGAACACTCTGTTAGAAAAGGCCATTCCCCAAAAAGAGCAAACCTTGGGTTATTCATTCAGCTGAAAAAGCATTATAAGCATTAAACGTTTTTCTTGTTCAAAAGTCTTTGGTTTTATTGTATGGAAGGTATTCATTTGGAATCAATGAACTTGGACATTACTTAAAAAAAATCCTTCGGTTTATTCTTTTCACAGTTTTAAAGGCATTGTGACTGAGATCAGTGGCATCTGTTTGTGAAATATGTAAGAGGGTTGGAATCTAGTAACTGCTGTAGAATGAGTTGTGCTTGATGACCGACATAAGTGGCAACACTTGTATGTTTCTCCTTATACGGCAATGCTGGCATATTTGTGTGAATACACTGAGGTCTGTTAAATATTAAAGCCTTGGGGGTGTGGAACAGAGTTGCTGTTGAAAGTGTAAAGAGGATAGAACCCAAAGAAAGTTTCCTATTTTTAAGACTATCTTGGGTGAGAATTCCTGTTGTTGGTCACTGACATTCCTATTTTCCTAATTTTTCTGTTATTTCTCACTTGACACCCTGGTGTCTTAAAATCAAGCAATTACTCTTACCAGTCACAAGAGATACAAACTACGCAATAAGCCAATCATAGCTAGAAGCAATTACATTGAACCGGCGCAAAGCGCGGGAAAATGCGCTCGTGCAAGTCACGATTGGTTTTGGTTTTGCCTCTTATTGGTTGAGAAAGTGGCGCGAATTAAAACAAAACCGAGGTAAACGCGAATTATTTTCGACACGATTGGAAACCTCTCTAATGGACACTGGGGAAGCACTGGCAATTAAGCGTGTTCTCAAATTAACTAGCATATTTATCTTTGCTCTAAGGGAGTCACAGTTACCACGATGAAGAATATTTTTGAAGAACTGATGACTTTGTTTCCCGACCGTTTCTTCCACTTTGGATTAATTAGACGACGCTCACGACCGTACCGAAACAGCGCAATGAGCCAATTTCAGTAGAATTCGAACCAGTTATTCGTAATCGGCGCAAAGCGCGGGAAAATGCACGTGTACAAGTCGTGATTTGTTTTGGTTTTGCTAAAGTGGCGCAAGTTTTCTGGCCAATCACAGAGCGAAGCAATACAAAATCAAGACAGACTCAATTTACTTCAGATGCTTAATCGAAAACCACCACTGGTTTTGCTTTTCATTGGTTGAGAAAGTTGTGTGAGTTTTTCCAACCCGTCCCAGAGCGAAGTAATGCTCAGAGCGGTTTGCAATTTAGCGTCGAAAGTAATTCTCGTTTTGCTTTGGTTTTGCATTGCTTTGCTCTGTAATTGGCCAGGAAAACTCACACCACCTTCTCAGCCAATGAGAAGCAAAACCAAAACCAATCGTGACTTGCCCTCGCGTATTTTCCCGCGCTTTGCGCCGGCTACATGTAATTGCTTTGAATTCTGATTGGTTCAGTGCACTGTTTGTGTTTGTTGTGATTGGTCAGAGTAATTGCTTTGGTTTTGGTTTTACGACACTCAATTGAAAAGCGCTCTAACCAAAGCTAACAAGAATTACTTTTGACACTCTATTGAAATTCTCTCTAAGGATTTGATTCACGATTTGATTACAGGGTACATACGCGGGTGACCTTTGTAGAACATCATATACATCATCAGACTGAAAATGTTTGGCTCGCTTAAGAGCAACCCCTTTGCACCTTGTAGGTAATATTATTTTACTCATATACACGTGGTGACTGAAACCTTTCAGATTTGGCCCCAAGCCATTGTTGGTGCGGGTTCATTTTGGAATTATCAGTCAGCGCTTAAACCTGACAGCCAGGAGTTCTTGATGACAGTAAACAATCAACACAAGGTCAGTTAGGCTGTTCTTTTATT
Source organism: Pachyseris speciosa (assembly GCA_016490735.1). Classification (NCBI taxonomy): domain Eukaryota; kingdom Metazoa; phylum Cnidaria; class Anthozoa; order Scleractinia; family Pachyseridae; genus Pachyseris; species Pachyseris speciosa. Next base: position 2,311,541 of record JAEMWC010000013.1, on the reverse strand, counting down.
TATTTACATATTTGCCAATAGCAGGTAAACAGACAATACGAAAATTTTCGGACTTCTGGATCGGAACTTTCCAGTCGCTCGTTTTCTGAGCGCTGGATAATCGGAACGAAGACTGGATAGACAGAGGAAGATGCAAAAACATTGAATTTTTCGGTTGTTTTTATAGCCGGCAAAGTTGCTCTTTTGTAATGTAAAACACCCTTTCCCTCACAACAGCTTACAACTGCCATTTATGACAGTTCCGTAACCGCGATAAAACGTAAGGAATAAGGAAAGTCTTTTGAAGATAATATTTTACTTTAAGCGCTAAATATGATAATTGTTTCGAGTGTCTGTGAGTTTACCAAATCATTTCATGATTTACTAAAAAAAATTATTATAAGCCTTTTTGACGCAAAGTATGTGAATATTGGTCGCCACTGCGTCTTTGTTTTGAATAAGTGACTTTCGAAAAAAGGGATTCTCCTGATTCCACCTAAATATTTTTTTATTGTATCGTAAAATGATTGAATAAACTCAGACTCACAACAAACTTATCAACGCTCTGAAGTAGACACCTTATCTTTGACGTACTTCCCTTGTTTTTTTCCCGTTTTTCCACTGTTAAGGAAAGGTTGAATTTGAACGAGCCGCCATTTTTCATCATATTTACACAGAACCCCGTTCTCGAAGTCGAGACCAAACCTGCAAACCGTTGTCAGTAAAGGTCCAAAATCAACTGCACGTCTAGCAACAAAAGGCAGACCTCAAACCGCAGTTTACAGTTTATGAAAAAAACCCGGTGCTAAATGTCTCTAACATCTCCCCAAAACAGTCCCCAATTCCTCATTCGTGCCGGTTTCCCAATTGGTTCTGGAGTGGGATCTGTTTCTTTCATGATTTTTCATGTACTCACTCAAATTAAATTACAATTATAATTATATTCTAATTATATTAATTATATATTGTTAATTAATTATATAGTTAGTTCATTAATAATAATAATAATGATAATGATAATAATGATGATGATGACAGGGTTCGTCCTCTTTGTTAGACTAAAAATTCAAGGACTTTTGAAGGACATTCCAGGGCACAAAACCAATTTTTCAAGCACTCCATGTAGTAAAAAAATGCCATTAGAATGTGATACTAGACGATCGGATTTAAGGGATAACTGCCAGATTTGTTCAAGTCTTAAGTCTTTTCTAGTTCTTCCACTAAGTGGAAACAGTCAAACAGCAAATTTCAAGGTTTTTCAAGGACCCAATATATTTTTCAAGGACTTTCAAGGTGCGTGCGAACCCTGATGATGACGATGACGATGACGACGACGTACTGCAGAAAGAAACTGAAAAGTATGAAAAGTACCAAGACCTGGCAAGAGAGATTAAAAGGGTCTGGAAATCAAGGACAAAAGTGGTGCCAGTGGTTGTAGGCGCATTAGGTTCAGTGTCAAAAAAGCTGGCAGGCCACTTGGAGCAACTAGGAATTAAAAACCGAACAAGAACGATGCAAAAGTCGGCACTCCTCGGATCGGCACATATCCTCAGAAAAGTGCTGGAACTCTGAGGTCTCGGGATGAGACTTGACTGGATATTTCTTCCCAGGGAAAATCCCTGTGCTAAATTCTAAATAATAATAATAATATTAATTAGATATTATTCTTTATTATATTACAGAGGATGATTCAGCGTGGTGTGCTGGCGTGTCCTCTCGGATGTAAATGTGACTATCTCACAAGATGTGGAGAGAAATACCCTCTGCCATAATACAGTCCCGCTTGTATTTAGTTAGTTTTTCATCTTTTTGTACACAAACAATCTGTCAAAAAAACTGCAAGGGCTGTTTACACGTGTGATTTTTGTAGGTTTTTTTTTTTTTTTTTTTTGAACATTCAGTTTGTTTTAACGTCGTAATTCTGACAGACGGACGGCCACCAAGCGGTCATCATTTCCAAGAAACCGTGAAAAATAAAAAGTGAAACACAGTGGACCACAGTCAACAGTCTGCTGTGTGTCGACTAACTGTTGAGCTACTATTGACCGACAGGTTACACCAGCAATTGGAGGGGAGGTGGTCTTCACAATTTCCGTTTCAGTTACCTTACAATAATAAAATTAAAATGCAACAACGACATTGAAAAAAAGAGTGTTCCAACAAGTTTTATTTTCCATTAATTACCTGTAATACAATTTCTAATCCAATGCTTTGGCTGTGGAAAAACAGACATTTGTGAAGGTTTCAAAAACCATCGACAAAGCTATCTTCAATCAAACTTTCTTAATGCAAAGGGAAACTTTATATTCCTAATCCCTCAAAAATTACACATCCCATCTCGAAACCACTGAAATATCTGAAAAACCCGATGTTGTGATTATAGTTTCAAGCCAGTGTATCAGAGTTTATTATACATATAGCGAGAATCTTAGGAGGAATTTTTAGGCAAATAATAATAGCACCAGTGACAAGGACAAATACGTAATCTTTCGTGAAAAAAAGGCGCATAATCTAAGTGCATTTAAAGATGACTTAGGTAGGATAAACTGGGCTGAAATACCTGGTTTAGATGATCCATCTTGCGCTTATAAAATCTGTATTGAAAAGTTTGTTTCAATTTATGATCGGTGTTTTCCACTCAAAAAAAAAGAAAGTGAAGCGGTTCAATTCTCGTAAGCCTTGGTTTACTAAAGGTCTTGCTAATTCCGTTAAGAAGAAAAATATGTTGTATGAGTGTTTTCTTAATAACCCTAACTCTTCTAATGAAAATGCATACAAGTCTTACAAAAACAAACTCACCCATTCTCTATTATGAAAAACAAATTGAGAAACTAAAATCAACTGTTAAGGCCATTTGGAAAGTTCTCAATGAAATTCTTAATAGAAATAAAGGTAAGCGTGGTCTACCATCCGTATTTAGGGCAGATTCTCGTGAAATTTCCGATCCAAAGGAAATAGCTAATCTTTTTTGTAAATATTTTACTAACATTGGCCCTAACTTAGCTAGCAAAATTCCTGCATCAGAAAAGTCGCATAGTTCTTTTTCACCCCCAGACTAGTCAATTCAATATTTCTTGAAGTTGCAAATGAGGAGGAAATTATTGAAATATGTCGTCCTTGTCGTTCAGGTAATGCTGTAGGTTATGACAATATTTCTATGAACTTAATTACAGATACTATTGATATAATATTCTTCCCTGTTACTAGCTTGATTAACTTATCCATCACCTCTGGTATTGTACCAAATCAATTAAAAATTGCTCGAGTTATTCCTTTATTTAAATCTGGTGAACAGGATATATTTACAAATTACAGACCCGTGTCTGTTTTACCTGCATTCTCTAAAATTCTAGAGAGAGTCTTGTACAATCGTCTTTTAAGGTTTCTCAATGTCTATAAAATTCTCTCTGATAATCAGTATGGTTTTCGCAAACATCACTCCACTGCTTATGCTCTAGCTTGTTTGTATGACAAAATCTCTTCCGCTATTGAAAATAAGGAAGGAGTCCGTGAAAATACGGAAGAAAATAAGGAGGAGTCCAAGGTAAGGAACTTGATATCGTGAACGGGTTCATTGTGCAATTTATTGACGCTCGCATTGAAGCGACTGAAGCTGGCGTCTTTCAAATCTGCTGCACCATGCCGACGAGCCCCAATAAGGACGAAAAAGCTGTCCATGGTTGTAGCCGTACTATATCGAGTCTCGGTCATGTTGGTGTCTCGCAAAGTCAACTTTTTTCACGTAGTATCAGCCTTGCTTGTTACATGTATATTCTGTAAGGGAACCTGTCGTTTGGACGGGGCCTTAGTGAGATACCCACAGCACAGTCGAACGGCTACCCAAGGCTTACAGTGGTTACCAGTCAGACGCGCCCTCCAACGATTTTTTCCCATTTTCGAAAACTAGGGGCGCTTTCCATTCAACCAAAATTTTCGAGATTTCCGGTTCGAAATCGAATGGAACGGGCAAAGTTCCGGGAAAAGTTTCCGGAGATTTAGGAATACGTTTTGAGTGCACCCTCTTTGCCGGAATTTCCAGAATTAGCGAAATTTTCGTGTTCCATTCGCGATAGATATCGGTTTTAGTCTCCCTAACGGGCGTGAGCTCACGTGGACAAGTGGAAAAACCAATAAGCGGACGAAGCACCTTCAGCATGTCAATGCACGTGACCTAGAATTCTGGGACGTGGTCGGACGCTTTCCATTCGACCAGCGAAAATACCGAAAATTTGTACCTGTTATTTTTGCTCAATGGAAAGCGCCCTAGGTTTCGGTACATGTAGCCGTCAGTCAAATGTTTCCATGACAATAGTCCTGTTCATTTCGTGGTTTCACGGCTATGTTCGATCGTCGTTGGGATCAGGTAGAATCGCTCAGTTTCAGTTTCAGTTTCAGTTTATTTTTGCCACTTATTGTTGTTTTAAATTACAAAATAAATATATATTAAACTACGAGATATTAAATAATCGATAAAAGAAAAGCATTAGGTGAGGATGCCCATATAGAAACCATTAGGGCTTATTCGGGCGACAGGCACCTCAAGAAAATACAACTATAAAATGATAATAGGTTAATAGGTTAATAGGTTAGGTTAGGTTAAAAAGCAAAAACAAACAAACAAACAAAATAAGGGGAAGTCAGTTCAGGAGGAAAGTTCTTAATTTAGACTTAAATTGAGAAAAATTGTCAGCATTCTGAATTTCTGTACTGAAAGAATTAAACAATTTAGGTCCTTGAAAGCGTATTGCAAACTGTCGGATATTTGTTCTACAAGAAAATAAGTAAAAGGCATTGGAGTTTCTAGTATTTTAATGATGAATTTGATTAGTCAGCAAAAACATTTCATTGAGTGCATCAGGAAGGAGGCCTTTCTTAAAAGAAAACATAAACTGGCCAATTTGAGATCGATGAATATCACTGAGTTTCAGAATTTTCAGCTGCTTAAATATTAGTTCAGTATGAGCATCGAATGCGCTTCTCGATATGATTCTTAAAACCTTTTTCTGAAGTAAAAAAATGCGATTTAGATTGGAAGGATTAGTTTATAGTATGACAAAGTCATTTCCAATTTAGTTCGTTGAGATGGAGGGTTATTATGTGGAGACAACGTGGTCTGTCTTTGAATCATGTAACATAACGTTTGCAAGTTGGTCTCTGAAATGAGTTGCGTTGTGTGGAGATCGACTTCTTATCAGCTTTTTATGGATGAAGATTATTTAAGCCGCAAAAATTATGGTCATTTGCCTTGCTATAAGATAATCCACAGCTCTATCTTGACGAGTTGCAAGCGTGGTTGAAATACCAGACAGGCGAAGTGTATGCAATGCAAACCCTCAGCAGAACTATACGGCAAAAATGGGATTGACAATAAAAAGGTACTGAAATCCGTAAGAAATTAGCAGTCGAATTTTTGTAGTTCATTCTGTAACAAAGGTTATTATTTAGTTCTCATGTTGTTGTGGTGTTACACTGTTTGTAAATTTGCAGCTTCAAAACATTGCCCGTGAGCGAGACGAACGAAAAGGCGCAGAGCTCAAACGATTTACTTCTCAGTTTCAACCAGAACAGTTTCTGTTTATCGACAAGTCAAGTAAAGATGAAAGAGCAACTCGGATACTCTACGAATAGACATTGAAATAGTGGTTCCGGAAACTCCGCTCGCTCTGCGTTCGTTTAAAAGAAATAGCGTTATTCTCATAGATACATTTGATTGACGTCCACCAAAACTTGGTTTTCCGAAAAGGAAAAATATTTCAGTGGCGGGCGCATGTGTCTGGTGACCGCTGTAAAACACAGCTGCTAAATTCGTGTAATCAAATTCAGTCGCGCGAGCGTACTTCATATTCCCATTGTGCACTGTGCTAGTCGCCTCGAGCCGGCAGCTCTTAAAGGTGCACTTTTTGCTGTTTTTGGTTCAATTCTGCCAAAATTAATGCCTTTTACCTGTTATCGTGCAAAAAATGCTCCTACAGAATCAGCAACATGAATTCCAATGAAATTTTAGCAGGTAGAGCTAACCATAATGGTGATTTTTTCAATGTATAGCTTGAAATTTTGAAAAAAAAAAAAAAAACTGGCAAGCTTTTTCAAATTTCAATCCATCTCCATCCTCGTCATCCTTGATGGAATAAAGGAGTTTATAATGTCAATGCAGTACTACAGTCTTTGGGAACAAAACTAGTTCATTATTTTAAGGTTTCCACTGATGCATTGGCAGTTTTAAGCTTTTTAAAGTGATAGTATAATATTAGCGTGACACTGCCCCTTTAAGGCCCTGGCAAACGAGGATACGTTGGTGCGGACACATTAATTGTTGCAGACACAAAGGTCTCCCTGTTCGCCTGTGCGTGCAAATGTCTAAGACACAAAAAACTGGTTTCGGATATTTCACAGTTTGCGCAGCATAAAAACACAACTTACATTTGTTTTGTGTCCGGCTTGTTTGCTCACCCAAGGAACATCATTGCCAACAATGTGTCCTCAACAAAGTCTCCTCGTTTGCAAGGGCCTTTACGCATCTTGCGTGCTCTCCAAACTTCCCAAATGCTTCATATCTCCATGAACGCACCCTGACGCACGAACCTTTTTTTGACACTTCTTGCTATCTTTTTTTCAATATCAAGATCAATCCTGCCATTTATACGATTGCAAGTGTCAGGCATTACTAACGAACTTTCCGTTCGCAGTTTTCACTTTTCCTTATGTATGAAATATTACATCAAAGTTAAGCTCAGGGCAGTCTCTGATGGATCCAGTCAAGAATGTTCTTGTGGGCTTCGCTCGCCATTTCCTCCACCTCATTCAGTAACTCGTGACGACCATTTTGAAACACCTTGGAAATGAAAATATATCTAAGTCGACATTCATGTTAACTTTGTAATTATCCGTTAATTATCAGCACCTTTCCAAAAGCTCACTCGCGTGAGGGATTTTGGGATTGTTTGGGGGACGCGATTCTTTTTGCGCAATATAACCCCTAACCCCCCCCCCCCCCTCCCCCCCAAAGAATCCCACAATGGCTTGCGCGGCGACTCGGTCCCAGTGAGTCTTTCCCTAAGTTAGCTATAAACAGGGATTGGCTAATGCTCCAATCTGTTGGACCAGGAACCGCACAGGTGGAGGGGGGGGGGGGCTTTAGTCCCCCAACTTTTCAACAGTACAATGTTTCGAGGGCAATCGTATGTTGAGTTGAGCTTTGTGGATACGTTACTAATTGTCAGTTATGATTAGTTAAGCGAAAAGGTAATTAAATTCTTGTTTTAAAACGCCGCTTTTTGTTGCTTAAAGTATATTTTTCACCACACCATGTTAGTTTTAAATGCATTTCTAGCCATTTCAGAGGACTTTAATTTGAAAAATTAACCGGGGAGCATGCTCCCGGACCCCTCCCCCGAGTTGACTCACGCTACTTAAACGCGTTTGAAGTGAGTCGCCTCCCCCGCCCCCTTTTCAAAGTTGCTGCGCAGGTCCTGCTGTATACGTCCACTTACCTGGTAAAAGTATTGAGCTATTGTTTTCAACTGAACCAGTCTACATGTTTAGTCTTTTGTATTCCGTTTTTGTGTCATACTACTGCAAATCGTTGATGAGATTACTCAGTCTCAGCTCCAGGATTTCACTGCTAATCCCGAATTTGTCCGTGAATTCTTGGCCCTATCCCGACTATGTGCCCCCGTCGGAGTCTCGGAGGATGACTAAATCCTTTTTTAACTTAAAAAAGCTCATTAATAATTCATGAAGAAAAGAAAAAAAAAATAATTTTTAATGACTGTCTTTATATCCGATAAAGACACGGCTAAGTTTTACATCCGATTTTCTAGGCCAAAATAACCCATCATCTAAATATTAGTGCAAGAATGGATAGATGTACAGTAAAGTATTTTAAACCGTTCAATAAACCCGCAATTCGTGTTTTATCAAGTCCTAAAACACTCGGCTGCGCTCATTTATTAAACATTACTTGAATGCTAACGGGGTTTATGCAGGTACTTCACAGAAACTTAAGTTCAAGATGGTAAACTTGTTTATAATCCGTTTTTGTTTGTTTGTTTGCTTGTTTTTTAGTGTAAATTAATTAACAATTATCTTGGGAAATCGCGCGAAATATCGCCTGATACTTAAACAACGAGGCCGTAGGTAGAGTTGACAAGAATCAGGCAATATTTTGCAAGATTGAGCAGGTTAATTGTTTTATCATTCAACACATTAATGACAAAGCACAATTTTTCTCCGTTTATTAAAAAAAAGCTGTAAATGCCGTCATCTTTCTCCACGACACAAAAAGTACGCACGGCAAATATTGAACGTGCTACATCACAATGAGTTGAATAATATATTTAATTGCATGCGCGGTCTACTGTATTTTAATCAGAAGTAAAAAAAATAACAGGCGACCGTTTCACTGCTGAATTCAAAATGACACAACAAAGAAACTCATTTTCCACGGGTGCTGGTTTAAAAATGACTTCACTTTGCACATTTCGTATATTTGGCGGTTGTAGCCATTGAGATTTGGAACGGTTACATACACAAAGCAGAGCTGAACATGGTTTCATCATGAAGATTTTATGCCCACCTTATACGTTTTATCTGCACTTGGTGAGTGTTCATGCAGGAAGTGAGAACCCTCAATAGGGACAATTTGGTCGTCATCTCCATGGATGAGTAAATACGGTGCTGTCACCTTGGAGACATTCTTCTGTATGTCGTCCATGGCACCCAATATTTCGGTGGTCCATTTCACTTTCATGCCTTCATGCCAATTCAGAGGATCATTGGCATATTTTTCAACCTGAAATGTCATTTCAAGTCATGAATCTTATATCTTTAAAGCAATTTTCTTTCCTTTAAGTTTCAGCTCTGTTAAAAATGGTGGCCGTTTGTTGGTTACCGAAACCTCTTAAGCCGCTGTTACACGTTGAAACTTTTAGCTGAAACTTGTGTGCAACGGCGATGAGAGACCGAGCGAGACCAGTTTCACGAAGTGGTGTTACACGGTGAAACTCTTATTTTTATCAACATTGCGGTTCAGATGATTTTTCAGTTCTAAAACTGTTTTTAGTGTATTGTAAAATAATTTAGTTGTCTCAAAGACCCACGACAAACATATTTTCCAAAAATTACAGACGAAGTATTTCAAGTTGAAGTTCCTCTGAGGCTCACCAATCTGGTAATTAACTCATCAGCTGGTTAATTATTTAATTGATTAATTAAGTGATTAATTATGCAGTCTCACCTGCAGAGGATTCCTGCTTAAAATTGATGGATCAATTGGTGGTAAGACCTGGTATGACGGTGCTATCCATGCTACCATTTTCCCTAAGAATATCTGCAAAATTGAAAACAGCTGCGATGTAGCAAAGGCTGTCTTAAACTACAATCCTGGTCAAAAGGTGTTCGGACGCCTCCCTCTTTTCGATCTAAAACCTACGATTTGAACTACGTCCTTAACGTTTTGGAAAAAAGACGAGTGGAAGCCAGTGTAAATTAACCCCGGCATGCATAAAAAATATGAAAATATGAGCAGGAAGGATAACTTCGGTTCAATTTCACCAAAAACTCGCCTTGATCGTTCGCCATGACCCAGCTTACACAAACGTACTACTTTTTTTCATTTATGGGTCAGTGCTTGAAACCTTGGCCAAACGGACTCCCAAGTAGACGCAAGTTGAAAACTTGGGTCAACTTGCGACTCCGTTTGGCCAGGGCTTGCGTGCGCTTGCGTTGACTTGCCATGACTTGCACTCACTTTGGTCGAGATCAAATTTGCGCGCAAGTCGACGCAAGTTTTTTATCGTTTGGCCACCCAGCCCAAGTCAACGCAAGTTGAGTGACGTCCATTCGTTGTTATAGCAACCAATGTGCCAATGACATGCGACTTGCATGTTGCGAGGAAACTTGCGAGTCCGTTTGGCCACCTAACGCAAGTCTGTACGCAAGTTCGACTTGCGGCTACTTGCGACTACTTGCGAGTCCGTTTGGCCAAGGCTTACGAACTGCAGCCAACACATTGGAATTTTTAGTTTACTAAGTTAAAAGAGAATTTGTCCATGAGAGACATTAATATTACCTTGCAGTGCGATGCTGTTTTTGGATCCGCTTGGATACTTGGTGAGCTAAAAACGGCGCCAGTGAAGAAATCAGGTCTTTCCATAACACAGAGAACTGCAATTGTTCCTCCCTGAAAATACGACCAAAAAAATTTAACAGAATAAACAAAGTTTGGTTTCCACTAAATGCAAATCACACAAAAAGTAATTGGCTATAATTAACGTTAAATTAAGTATTAACAAAACAATTTATTGAAAAATATTTTGCGTTGATATATATGCAGTGTTTATAATGTCCTAATAGCTGTGATTTCTAGCTTGACAGAAAAGCTGCGACGTCTCTTCCTCCTTGCTCGTAGTAGTTACACGTTTGACCTGCTGGTTACATCTATTTAATAAGTGGCTATCATATGAGAGAATGAATATGTGAAAATTATAATCATATACGTGGCTGTCCTTTGAAAGGAATCTTGAAAATTTAATAGGACTGGCTCACTCACTCATCCAATTATTCAAGACTCTTAATATTCTAAAATTTACAGACATTTATGTTTTGAACCCTGGTAAATGTATGGCTTCTTATAACAACCATTATTGCTTCCTGACCGTTTATTAAATTACATATCAATCAGGTACATCGGTTATAACACTCGTAGCTCAAATCAGTTCTAATTATTCCTTTCTGTGATACTAACACAAAGAAGTTCTCTATTGTCTATCATTAGGTCCTGTTTTCTGAACTCTGAAACTGACTGAACTCTGAAACCCACAATCCTCCTTTGTAAGACTCTAATTCCCAATCTACCGGTAATCTTAAAAACTATCTTTTATCTTGTTATTTATTTTCTTTCACTAAATGATAATTATAATTTTTTTAAAGTAATTTTAGTCTTAACTTAGTCTAATATTTGTGTACCACTCCACGTAAATTATGAGGCCTCTAAATTATTCTTGTTATTTCCTTTGTAACCACAGGGAAACCAGGTTTTATGTAAGCCTCTTCGCTTCTTCTGGCCTACCTTGCCAGCTTACTGTTATTGTCTTTATTTGTTTATTTTTTTAATTGGCTTAATAAAGAACTGAACTGAACTGAACTGAACACATTGGTTTCCAGCACTCTTTATTTATAATATAGCTCGCGCATATTTTCATTGAAAGCGAGCGTGCCTTAAGGTGATGTTACAGGAGCCAGTTTTCAACGCCGATTTTTAACGCAACATTGTTGCCTGAATGTGTAACACCCCCGCCGTCGACCTTTAAAAAAACATCGTCCCCGAACAGCAAACAATGTGCGTTAAAAATCTTCTCGTGTAACATGCCGTTACCGACTGTTGCCGCAACAAAGTTGCGTTAAAAGTTCTCTCGTGTAACATGGATTAAACATCGGCGTTAAAATTCGGCTCATGTTATGTTACACAAGCCGATTTTTAACGCCGATTTTTAATCCATGTTATGCGAGACAACTTTTAAGGAACCTTTGTTGCGGCAACTTTGTTACATGTTACACGAGGCG
>JAEMWC010000013.1:2287500-2292500 GCA_016490735.1 Pachyseris speciosa | reverse complement strand
TCTCGATATCACTATCAAAATGAGAAGCGAGCAATGTGATGTCCATCAGTATATTGCTCTCAATAGGTTTTCTTTGTATCTCTGTTTTACTCTCATAGAGGTTTTCAGCCAAGCATTTCAAAGTTCAACTCGGCCGGTTGTTAACGTGACCTCCATATTCACCAAGTTTTAACGGTTGAAATATTGTCTTACATCGCGGAATTTATGTTAAATTCTCCTTGGCCGGACAATACACCAATGGCTGAACAAAACGTACTTTACTATATTTCATTCATTTAGTTTGATGTGTGTATTTCCGGACACAAGTATTGCAAAATAGTCACCGGCGGCAAAAGAAAAGGAAACAGATAAGCAAATGCATTTTCCTTAACTCTGGCTGGAACAAAACATTCTTTAAGGACGTGGAGGTGGTACTTTCTTTCTTTTATTTTAATTTCTTTTTCTCTTCCAGTTCTCTTTCTCGTGTCGCTTTCTGGCCTCTAGCTACATTACAAAAGGAAATGAATGCGCGCGGTTATTAAGTCATGTGCAATAACGGTAGCTTTCAGCTTTTGGATCACACGATAATAAGTATTATAACATAACTAAAGAAAAGCGTGCGCTCTGATTGGTCAATTAACCATTTACTACTTGCCCATGGGTGAACGCTGCTGATGATAGCTGACGTGTGCGCTGTTTGTAAACTAAAATTTCGCTTTTTGGGGCGAGATTTCACAAAATTTGTATCGTTTCAATCGTCATAGTGTCTACCGAAGTATTAAGTCGTCTTAACTTCTGTGAATGAAGTTGCGCGCGCCTGTTTTAAGTTAGTGCAATAAAATGGGACTTTGCTTTCTCTACGATGTTTATGTTATGTTATAAAACAAATTCTAAACGTATCAGCGTGCACTATTGAGTTCTGATGGATGCACTTGGGAGGTATGCTAAGCACTCAAGAAGCTAGCAACCCCCCGCGTGCATCCATAACTCAATAGTGCACGCAGATCCGTTTACCATTTGTTAAATGGTAATAGGACTGAGTGGAGTCCAATTTTAAGGAGTTTTAAGAAGGGATTGTAAGAAAGTGAAAATGTTCTGAAACACTTCCAGTTAGTTACCACCCCACAAGGGCACTACAGGTTGCTGGGGAACTGTTTAGGTGTCCATCTACTAACTTTCCACTTTAAATTCCAATTTTAAACCTTTCTTAAATCATCAATATTCCCAAAATCTCTAAATTTCATTAATCCTTTGAGTAAAATTATCTCTTCTCAAATCTACCCAAAAATCTCCGAGAAGTCAACACAGCTTCTTGTCACGAGTGGAGGGATTTTGGATTGCTTGAAACGCGAACGAGTTATTAACATTAAATCCATGTTAAGCGACGAAAAAACGTGTTCAGGTGTACCCCCGCCTTAAATCACAACTTTGAATGTGATTGCTTAATTTAAAATACTACTTTAAATATGATTGGCTTATTGAACTGTCCAATAACAAACTGTCCGATAACAAGTAAATTAGTGGAAAATAGGAGTTGTTTTAAACAAATCACAATCGATGAAATTGTAATTTTTATGACTGTAATAATTAACAATTATTCACCGAAGTGGAGGTGAATAGTACTTGCTATTCACCTCCGAGTTAACCAATCAGAGCGCGCGAAAAGTACTATTCACTTGTGTGGTATATACTAATTAATAATAATCGACTTTATTTAACCTATGGCCCTCGAAATTCCGGAAATGTTGGTTTTTGAGGCGGAGGGGGAAACCGGAGTACCCGGAGAAAATCCCCTCGGAGCAGAGTAGAAAACCAACAACAAACACTATACCTGGAATGGATGTAGGATTTATGGAAATTGGAGTGCAATAAACGAGCGTCGAAGGCGGGGGCATCTGTGGGGGTTGCGGGGGGCATGTCTCTCCGGAAAATTTTGAAATCTTTGTCCTCAGAGACGCGATTTTTGCCGCGTCAAAAAGAAATGAAGAATATGCTAATAAGATATATTGGTTATTGGCCGGTATGGCCAAGCACGAGGTCAGGGTGGCGGGATATTGGCCAAGTTCTTTTCATGCGTGTTCAGGACCGAGACGAAGTCGAGGTCCGTGAAAAAAACAAACAAACAACAAAACCAAAAAAAAAAAAAAACAAACAAACGAGGCCAATATCCCGCCATCTTGACCGAAATAGCTTGGTCAATAAAGGATTTATTATATGACTCAAAGGACGCTATTAAAAGACAGTAAAACGCGGGACGAACGGACTATCCCGAGCGATCAAGATGGCTCCATCTTGATCCCGCGGGTAGCCAATCACAGCAGGAGAATTGATTCATCTTGACCGCTGAAAGAGCCAGTCATATAATAACGACAATTATTATATCTGATAAAGACACGGCTAAATTTTACATCCGATTTTCTTCACCAAAATAAAGAAAAATCCAAATTATGTTAGTTTAAGAATGGATAGATGTCAGGAGCCCATGTAGATGTACAGTAAAGCCGTTTAATTAATTCGCAATTCGTGTTTTATCAAGTCCTAAGACACTAGGCTGCGCCTCGTGTTATAAACTTGATAAAACAATCCTGCTCATTTATTAAACATTACATAACGGACACCCCGCCACCAAGGCAACAGCAACCAAAGCGTGTCTTAGCGACCAAAATAAATTCTTCATAACGGCCATTTTATCAAAGACTGAAGAACGGTGTCGACATTATTTTTTTCTTTTGAATTTTTAATTAGCTAGAAAATTTTGATCTATTCAGATTCCTTGGCTGCAGTGATAGGTCCAGTTTCGAGTTCGCCATGACCGCTGAATAAAAGTACTGACAACGCATTCATACAGGGTTAGCCTCGACCTGAAGTAAAATATTCACGAATACCGGCGGGAAGGTGCTACAAATTTGAAAATTAACAATAGACAGAACTGTAAACAGGTCATCTTCTAGTTGGAATTTGTGACTATATTCACTTCAGTTGGAGGCTAACCCTGTACAAATGCCACTGCATGAAATGACGAATATAAGGCCGTATAATAAACTCTTATACATCGCGTTTACGGAAAGAAATTTTGTATGTATAAGGATTGTATAAGGACCAGTGTACTCATAACTTATACACTTGTGTACACTGCAAATTATACTTACCCGTACACAATATGTAATGTTACTTATACAATAAAGTCAACATAGTTATGAATGAAGCTTCTAACTGGATATTTGTTTTGAAGACTACAATACTTGTAGCCCTTCAAAAGTTACCTAACGCATTATTTTCTGCAAAATTGCCGACATGTAATGTCAGCATGACTCAAGTGTACGTTGCTTATTATACATTACCGTATGCAAATTTTACAGCTTGAAAAAATATATTTACGAAAAAAAATTAAAGTTTCTTAAATCTGCGTAAAGTTTGTGATGCAACTTTACGCCACTTTAACATTTCTCGTTCAGTCTTAAGGTAATTGAAAGTCGATAAGCCAGATTTACTTTCCTCTACGCGCCATATAAAGTTTGCGTAAAGTTACACTTTACTAGACTGAAAGCAAATGTAAAGCCAATGTAAATGTGTGCAGTCAGATTATGTTTGTTTACGCAGGTTTACGTTTGTTTGCGCAGGATTACGCTTGTTTACGCTTGTTTACGCAGGTGTAAATCTCCACTTAACATAAGCTTTACATAGTGCTTATACTTAAAGCTAGCGTAAATCTTTACTCTACACCGGCTTTACATAAAAGAAGTGTCATTAAAAGAAGTGTCATTACACTCATTTTACGGTTAAGCGTAATGGTAGAGTAAACCTGCATTTACATAGTGTAAATTTGTCGTACACTAAGCATAAGGATACCGTATACCATGTGTACATGTAGCTGTTATGTGTGCAAAGAACAGGGACATGACAAAAACATCGTATTTCGGCCATATGCAGCTTTACCGCATATTAAGTACGAAGACACCGTATCCTTCATGTACTTATTACTTATACAAAGTAAAATAACATCGTATATTGCAACTATAATCAAATAAAGAATGATCCTCGCAGTTATGAACGCAATTATGCAATTGCGAAAAGAAGCCTGAAAAAAATTCAGGACTTCTTCATTTTTTTTTTCTTTTTCATTCCAGGAAATTGCTTGCGTCGCTTTTGTTTATAACGAGTAGGGAGTTTAAGAAACGAGGACGGGAACGTCAAGGAGAACGTCACCAAACAATAGGTTTAATTAGCGAAAACAATAGCTCAGCACATGCGTTTTACGATTTGGTACATTTCTTTGCCGTCCTCTGCAAAACAACAACGAGAAATGACCAAATTTAAGGTTTTGGCGAGAACGTGAGCACATGATACAAACTTTTCTTTCTTTTTCTTTACTTTAACACCGTTCATATAAGTTTAGTTACTGGATAGTTCGCCGACATTTTACAAGTTGAACAAATTGGAATAATAGTGAAAGTGCTACAATAACGAGAAGATATATTTTGAAGTGACCTTTTCGTTGCCGTCGCGTCCTCGTTTCTTAAACTCCCTACTGCATTGGATCAAGCATTTTCAGGGTTTAGTATTTTGGCGAAAGAACTTTTGTTTGACGAAAAAAAAATGGGATTATCAAATCTATTCATAATGTCGTCCAGCGATGCTGGCTTTGACATTCAGAGGCCTCAGAAACGGATGTCTAGTACAACTTAGAAGTCGAGTGTTCATCAAATGCGAGCGAAGAAGAAACCTCAGATGACGAGGAACCAAGAGATGTCTAGGTCAATGAGACAATAGCAGACGAGGAATGGCTGGCTCACAATGAAGCAGAAAGGAAAGTGGAGGAAAAACTTGAAATGAAATTTAAAAGCGACTAAAGGTGGTCGACGAATATGCTGATTCCTTGCATTTTCTTCGACGTATTTGCTCGGGTTCGACTCGCGAGCGGACACAAGCGGACCAGCACGTCTTTCCTCCTCTGAATATAATGAGACACAGGGAGATATTTTAGAGGAATGCACTCTTGGAAACCAACAAAATTTACAAAT
>JAEMWC010000013.1:2250000-2282500 GCA_016490735.1 Pachyseris speciosa | reverse complement strand
TAAAGTTACCAGGGCATCAGTAACTGACGAATGAAGTGGCCTGTCTAGAATAATTTTTGCGGCCTTGTTCTGCAAAACCTGTAGGTCGTTCATAAGAGCCACGTTGTTCTTGTCGCCCCACACAAGATCGGCGTAATCAAAAACTGGAAGAACAAGACTGTTATAGAATAGTAGGCGAGCAGTGAAAGGTAACAAATGTTTGATCCTACGTAAAAGACTTAGTCGCTGATTAACTTTAGAAATTACATACTCTACATGATCAGACCATGTTAAGTCTGGGGCCAGCATAATCCCTAAATACTTAAACTTATTTGCACTATCAAGATCACAGTCAAATATAGATAGAGACAGCGAGGAAACATTAGCTAATTTTCTGTTGCTTCCGATTAACATGGATTTGGTCTTTGAGAGGTTTAGTGTAATTTTGTTCACTACATACAAGATCCGCATTTAACTTGCTCTCCAGCGGGTGTGGCTCTTTTGAAAAGCCACAGTAGAGAACTTTGTCGTCAGCATACAGTGAAATCTCGAGGTGTTCAATAACTTCAACAGAACCAGAAAGCATCATGGCCGCCAAACGTGTTACCACTCTGTCCTTAAAAGCGGCATATTCCTGTGCCTTTTCATAACCTTTAACAATTCTATCCTGGAAATTACTTCAAATGTTGCTGTTTGTAAAGTCAGGGATATCTTTTTCGTCGCCCAGGTGGCATCAAGAGTGGAAATTCAAGCAATTCATCCTCCAGTGAAACTTTACGGGCATAACGGAGCTTAAAATGTCAATGGCTTTCAAAAAGGATATGTTGCATGTAAACTGCAGTTTTGCAGCATGCTTCGTTACCGTTTGCCCTGTTAGTCTTGGCTGGTGACGTGGAGATTAACCCGGGGTATCGGAGTCTGGCTGATATCAGAAAATGTCGACGACTCAAGATTGCGCATTTAAATATCCGCAGTCTTCGACAAAAGACCGACTCGATATGCTTGGAAAGTTTAGGCAACAAAACCTTCGATGTTCTCACATTTTCGGAAACATGGCTGGATGATATCTTTCAAGATGCCGAAATTGCACTGCTTGGATTCACGTGTATCAGACGGGACAGGATTGTCGAAAAAGTGGGATACGGAGGCGTTGCTGTTTATGTTCGAGAAGGATTGCCGTTTCGCGTTAGGCAAGATATTGACTCTGGCGTCTATGAGTGTTTATGAGTTGAGCTTAAACGCGTCAAGTGCCGGTCGACATTAATCTGTTGTGCCTATAGAGCACGCGAGACAGTTTTAGTGAATTTACTTTTAATCTTTATAACGGCATGTCTAGTAGTAATCTGGATGAATGCGACCTGGTCCTACTCGGAGATCTAAATCAGATGTAAATATGCTCCCTCATTTCATATGCAGTAAGAAAGAAGTAAGAGTTTTAGTGAACAATGAACATCGCATTGTGGACTCTGGTGTTGTTCCTGTTTCACTCAGTGATCATTTCCTTATCTTCTGTGTTTTAAAAACAAGCGTAACCAAGGCCCCACCTAGAACAATTGAATATCGATCGCGACCTTGTGAACTCAGCTAACAAAAATGGAAAAAGGGAAGAAAAGGCAGAACCACTGCTCCGTGTGTTTTACGTCTCATCACCCTCCGATATTAGCCCTGAGCTGCAAAGGAGACTGGTCGAGAGAAAACAGCGATGATCAATGCTCTTAGTACCTGAGGGAAGAGTCAAGGAAAATTCCTAATGTAAGTCCGCCGATCGAGTGATTTTTGATTGACATACTTTAGCGAAAGGTCAATAATGAAGTACTTTGTAATTGGTGGGCACTTTGTTCAGGAGCACTCAACGAGCCAAATCAACCAAAAGCTGTACGTAGAAAGGCACTTTTAAGTACCTTATGGTTTTACTAGTCTGTTTAAAGTGATGTTTTCGTTAGCTAGAAGAATTTGATCTGTTCGGATTCCGTAGCTGAAATTTTAATTGCCCGAAAATGTTAGTGAACAAAAGCTTCCTTTGAGAAAATGCTATAGCTGACATGAACTTTCCACGAACTTTCTAGGAACTGTTTTCTTTTTGAAAATGCTTTTTGACGTTTTTGACTGCCAAAAACAGCAAATACGACCTTTCCGAAAACCTCATGGGCTTTCATTTCCCCATTGCGAATCTTTTAGGCCACGTTTCAGTTACGAAAATCTAATGCAAGTGAACTCTTTAATCGACGCCGAAAGCCTAAGGCTAACTGCCCGCCACCGAACATTTATCTATCGAAGCATATCGTTGCGTGCCCCTGTTTGTTTATCCACTGTGTTATATATACGCTCCAACATCACGCGATCGGAGTCCTCCCAGTGCAGAGAAGAATGGTGTGCTTTACCGAAGCGAGTTTTTATTGGCATTGTCTGCCAAAAGGTCAAACCAACTTTTGTTGGGGGGCAAAGCCATTTTTTGAGATGTCATGCGTGAAATATCGCAAAAGCTGAAAGTAGTACTGACTGATCAGCAGTACTGACTCATTTCCTTCAGGTGCCCGTTTAGTGCAGCCAGATGGAGTTTATCAGTAAATGTCTTGAAAATATGTTTCCCGTGGAAGACGTTTTACAGAGTCTTGTGTTTGGTGTCCTGATTGGAGCGATAATCACATTGCTGTGTGTAAAGTTTGGGGAGAAGAGAGTAGCAGCGAGGAGAGAGAGTAAGCGACCACAGGAGCACGACGAGAGACTTTGCTTAGTAGGACGGTGAGTTTAAGTATTGTATTTATATGATTTATGTTAAAAAGAAACTAACTACTTTTGAATTGGTTGAAAAACATAAATAAAGAACAGGAAAATATATCGCTCCACACATTTTTGTTTTAAAGGAAATTTGTCATGAGAGTTTAATATCGCAGTATTTTCCTCATGACAAAACCAGTCTGCAAAGTCTGCGTTGTCGCTTGAGAAATTTGCATAATTAATTCGAATGTTCAACGACACTCTTTAAATAAAGCAGCTAACTATGCTTAAAGCAACAAAGCTAAATGACCCAGTGTTTGGTTGTATGTAGAAGATTGTGTTAGTTTTTATTTTAACTTGAAACCCATATACTTATAATATTCGTAAAAGTTCCTCCGGGACGCTCGAGAACAAACTAATTGTTTAGCCCGATGCATTAACTTATGCAAATTCTAATTTATGCGCTGCAGAGGCAGCTGCTGATAACAGGTGAAAGCACCCAAAGAGGCTTTCAAGTGAGTGATAACAGTAAAAAGCAAGTTAATACAGTCTACCTTTAATGGATGCTGACTAGCGCCCCTAGCATAGAACGCCGTAAAAACTAAAAACGACCCTGAAATAATTTCTCTCCATTGCGATAAAAAAAACAAAAAACAAAAACTGAACTTTTTAGGGTTGTTCCTTGAAGGGCTTTCAAAATTTGCGCCTTTTCACCCCGGCATTCCATCAGTTGATGCAAAAATTCACTTTGAATTCAAACTCACGTACCGGCTGACGATGAGAAAAAAAGCCCTGGGCCCGGTTGTTCGAAAGCCGATTAACCCTAATCCAAGATTAAAACTTAACCAAGGAGTTTATTTCTCTATCCACAAACGTTGTTCAACGTTGACGACCTGCAAAAGTTTAGATTAGAGAACTTCAATCCTGAAAAGCAAAACAGCATCAAAAGAAATTTTGATCCAAAAGTTAAAAGCTGCAACCAACGTTTACGCTAATCCTGGATTAAGTTAATCGGCTTTCGAACAACCGGGCCCAGGAGAACAATGAAGTGATAAGGCGCGATTTCAAAGCTAAATGACTCAGTTTTTGTCTGACCGATTGTATGCAATAGATTGCGTTTAAGTATATAAAGACCCCTTCCCTTGAACAAAGGAAAGACCATAAAAGGAGCGAAAATGTGTGGTATTGTCAACCCAAAATTGCAACACGAGGGAGTGAGTCAAAATAAATAAAATACTCAAGTTTGTAAGTTGTATCGTCTAAAATTGCAAAGTTTCGTTTTTTGGAAAGTGTCAAAATTAGATGCTGTAACGCTTTGTATCACAGGCCTCTTTTATCGTTCTCCTTTATTTAAATCGTTCCACCATCCACTGGACGAAAAATTGGATTTACACACATTTGCTCAGTGGCAAATATGATCCAAACACGTGGAAACGCGGTGCAAATCAACGGCAAAGATGGTAAATACCGTATTTGCTACAAATTTACATGGGGGTGTAAATTCGTGAGTAAATGCGGTATTTACCATCTTTGCATTAGATTTACTCCTCGTTTGAACGCATTTGCATCATATTTGCTACTGAGCAAATGTGTTTAAATCCATCATTATAATATTGCTTAAATATCGGTTATTATTCCACGCTTTTTGGTTTGAAACGTATGACATTGTCGTATGTCATTTCTTTGGGGCACCAACTTGCAAACGAGCATGAATACGTCAAATTTCGCAGCTGTGTGGAATAGTTTTGCTATTTGCAACACACGACTCTCAAAGTTGCTCATTTCTCTTTTCCAGCAGCCCCGATACGATAGATTTGCGTGAAATGTTGTGTATGTATATTCTAATCAGTACAACGACGTGTGCGTGCGGGTCTGTGCCGAATGTGTGTGAGACCGAAAATGCAGTCAACTAAACAAGAATCCAGTTCTTTTCGCGAGCCGGCAGGATCCTACACCTGTGGTTTGGTTTCGCGCGTTCTTTCGGAATTCAATTTCGGCTCGGTTATGGTTGACTAATCCAAGCAAGTACACTTGACATAACCACTTCTGCAAAGGGAAAGTGAGCGTAGCCTCAACATTGTACGTGAAACTCAAAATCATATGGCTATATAATTTCGCATTTTTCCTTATTTGCTTTATTTTTTTCAGAAACCAACAGCCTTAGCATGGACAAAAGGAATTTCACCTCGGGGAATTTGACTGCTCAAGACTTTTTTTGCGTGTTATGTATTCATTTTGGCGTAGTCGGAGAATTTGCGTCGGTAGTATTCTGAGGAACTTGAGCGGAAGTTGTAATCATCCGAAGTATAACTTTGCTATTTGAAGAGCCGGCTGTAAGTTTGTTAACGCTATTGGAAATCGGAGTGTATAGTTGCGTTGAAATCTCGCCGTATGAGTAAATTAATAATGGCCTCAGCAAATGGAACTGTGGATTGCAAATATGAAAACTGAATTTACAAAAAAATTGTAACTGCACTGTGTGTACGCTCTGTTATATTGTTTGCATTTTACTGGGGTTAATAAATGTTATGAAATGCTAGGCGAGATTTTAAACTTGATTTAGTAGAGTTAAAGAACGAAAGCACTTTTAAATTAACGCCTTTCTCGCGTTGTAAAAAAAGAATTAAATCACTACGGAAGTTTTCAAAATGCGGCCAGGCTTTAACTTGCCAGCATTGAAGAGGGAAAAATGGTATACCTTTTGTTAACCGGCGCTCCTTTTGGAAAATGACCCCATGAAAACTGCATACCTGTATGCAGCAATCCTGATCACTTTAATACCTGGGCGGTCTCCCATAACAACGACACTTGAGTCAAATGGCTTTCAGTCAGCATTTGCAAGGATCCATAACTGTTAGTCGGGTGATCAGTGTGAAAACCATTGGAGTGAATAAGCAATACCGCCTTGCCATTTTTGAAAGCGGAAGATAGTGCTCACCAAAAGCTGTAGAAAGGCATTTTCAAGTACCTTACGGTGTTACAGGTCTGTTTAAAGTGATGTTTTCGTTAGCTAGAAGAATTTGATTTGTTCGGATTCCTTATAGCTGAAGGATTCCTTATAGCTGAAATTTTAATTGCCCGAAAATGTTAGTGAACAAAAGCTTCCTTTGAGAAAATGTAATAGCTGAAATGAACCTTCCACGAATTTTCTAGGAAACTGTTTTTTTTTTTTTTTTTTTTTTTTTTGAAAATGCCAGTTGACGTTTGTTTATCTGCTGTGTAAAATTTTTAACCGGCAGGCTCCAACATCACGCGACACGGCAAATAAGTAGTTTCCTTTAAGATCCTCTACACTCGTTTTATCGGCGCCCTCCCGGTGCAG
Source organism: Pachyseris speciosa (assembly GCA_016490735.1). Classification (NCBI taxonomy): domain Eukaryota; kingdom Metazoa; phylum Cnidaria; class Anthozoa; order Scleractinia; family Pachyseridae; genus Pachyseris; species Pachyseris speciosa. The sequence goes on along the minus strand of JAEMWC010000013.1, from coordinate 2,276,481 downwards.
AGGAGAATGGTGTGTTTCACCGAAGCGAGTCTTGATTGGTACTGTCTGCCAAAAGGCAGGGGCACCCAACGACAAGTTTCGGTAGATATCTGTTCGGTGGAGGATAATTCGCCTTTGGTTTTCGGCGTCGATGAAAGAGTGCACTCGGATTTTCGTAACTAAAACGTGGCCTAAAGGATTCGCAATTGGGAAATCACAGCCCTTGATGTTTTCGGAAAGATCGTAATAGCTGTTTTTGGCAGTTAAAAACGTCGGCTAGCATTAGTTTTCGGAAAGAACTGAAACAGTCCCCTAGAAAGTTCCTGAAAAGTTCATTGCAGCTTACATTTTCTCAAAGGAAGATTTTGTTCCCTAACATTTTCGGGCAATATAAACTTCAGCTAGCGAATCCGAACAGATGAACTTCCTCTAGCTTATGAAAACATCACTTTAAACAGACTTCAAACACCATAAGGTACTTAAAAATGCCATTCTAGAGCTTTTGGTTGATTTGGCTCGTTGGGTGCCCCCGAAAAGGTCACCCCAATTCCTGAACGTAACGTTTTTTCATGCGTGAAATCGCAAAATCTGTAACCGAAGTGGCACCCCAGCAGTCCTCATTTTCTTCAGGCGCCCGTTTAGTACAGCCAGTTGGAGTTTATCAGTAGAAGTCTTGAAAATATGTTTCCCATGGAAGACGTTTTACAGAGTCCTGTGTTTGGTGCCCTGATTGGAGCGATAATCACATTGCTGTGTGTAAAGTTTTGGGAGAAGAAAGTAGCAGCGAGGAGAGAGAGTAAGCGACCACAGGAGCACGACGAGAGAGTTTGCCTACTAGGACGGTGAGTTTGAATATTGTATTTATATGATTTATGTTAAAAAGAAACTAGCTTGGTTGAGAAACATAAACCAAGACGGTCCACACATTTTTGGTTTAAAGGAAAGTTGTCATGAGAGTTTAATATCGTAGTGTTTTCTTAATAACAAAACAAGGCTGCAAATTATTGCGAACCAAAGTTGACCGGCTAGATCGCACCTTTGTTTTTTTTCAGTGATATATATATATATATATATATATATATATATATATATATATATATATATATATATATATATAATTATAATCCAAGAGTTAGGTTATTTAAACATTTACTGCAACTCTGAGTTTCATGCTTCTTGCGAAGCAATCATCATGATTGCTTCGCAAGAAGCATGAAACTCAGAGTTGCAGTAAATGTTTAAATAACCTAACTCTTGGATTATAATTATTTGCAGCTCTAGCTCTGCTATTGAGCACTTTATAGTAGATGAGGATTTCAATCCACTTTTTGGTTATATATATATATATATATATATATATATATATATATTGAAAAATAGAAAAAAAATACTCTTTTTATCCCTTTATCTTTTTTGTATTTTTTTTCTATTTTTCAATATTTTGCTCTACTTTAACGTATCGAGCACTGTGCTACGGAATAATCGAAACATAGTTTTCCTATATATATATATATATATATATATATATATATATATATATATATATATATATATATATATATATATTATTATTATTATTTTTTTTTTTTTTTTTCTGTCACGATCGCTTTATCTGATTCTCTCATTGTTCCAGAGCGGTAAGGACAAGATATCAGAAGACTATTCTTCTTTGTATCATCTAGAACCCTGTTTGTAGATATCTTGTTTGGATTTCTCTAATTTGAACTTTGAAAACATTTTACAGCGATCTGTAGAAGCTTTGTGCGTAGTCGCTTAAGAAATGACTCTAAAAAGTTATTCGGCACGCGCATTTACAATTTGCATAATTAATTCGAGTGATAAGGTGAGCTGATTTCAACGACGCTTTTTAAATAACACAGCTAACTATGCTTAAAGCAACAAAGCTAAATGACCCAGTGTTTGGTTGTATGTAGTAGATTGCGTTTGAGTTAGTTTTTATTTTAACTTGAAACCCATATACTTATAATATTCGTAAAAGTTCCTCCTGGACGCTCGAGAACAACAAGCTAATTGTTTGGCCTGAACATTAACTTCTGCAAATTGTAATTTATGCGCTGCAGACCAGCTGCTGATGGCGAGGTATAGGGGAATCCGTGTTTACAACATTTGCCTCATTAGCATGAACAATTCAGTTTCTGATGGAGCTACAAATAAATCAGTTCTGAATATTGAAAGGTCATAGTATGAATAGCTCTGCCAATGAATATGAGCCTCATGTATTGAATACTTTTCGTGCAACGCGGGTTTAAAAACTCAAAATTTTGCAAAGAATGTATGAGCTCATTAGTGCTTTTGCCACCCAGAAATTTTGCAGTTTTTGCAAGACAATATCTCCTTGAATACTACACCTAAAGAGCTAAAAATTTCACAATGTATTAAATTTCACTAGCTCTTCAGCTGCCTGGAGTCAAATCACATCTACCATGTTTCCTTCTGTAAGCAAAGTCGTATGCAAATGAGCAAAAATGTAAACAATGACGTAAGCATGAATCCCCCCTATAACTAACTGTGAAAGCACCCGAAGAGGCCTTCCAGTGACTGATAACAGTAAAAAACAAGTTAATACAGTGTACCTTTAATGGATGTTGACTAGCGCCCCTAACATAGAAAGCCGTAATAAACTAAAAACAACCCTGAAATAATTTCTCTTCATTGCGATAAAATAAACAAAAAACTGAGCTTTTTAGGGTTGTTCCTTGAAGGGCTTTCAAAATTTGCGTCTTTTCACGCCGACATGCTATCAGTTGATGCAAAAGTTCACTTTGAATTCAAACTCACGCACCGGCTGACGACGAGACAAAAACCGTGGAGAACAATAGAGTGATATGGCGCGAATAAAGCTATATGACTCAGTGTTTGTGTGACAGATTTTATGCAGCAGATTGCCTTCAAATTAATTTTTATTTGAAGTTGAAACATTTATACTTATTCTTAAAAATTCCTCGTGGACGCTCTAAAAGAGTGAGCTAATTGTTTAGCGTTACGCGAGTTTGAATTCAAAATGAATTCTTACATCAATTGATGGCATGCCGGCGAGAAAAGGCGCAAATTTTGAAAGCGCTTCAAGGAACAACCCCAAATGGCTTAGTTTTTGCTTATCTTTTTCGCAATGGAGAGTAATTCAGTTGCGGGGTTGTTTTAGTCTATTACGGCTTTCTATGCTAGTAGCGGTACAATTGAAGGTATTAACTTGTTTTGATTGCTATCAGTTTTTAACATACGGACTTCTACAGCTCAAAGCGTGGAAAGCGCGATCGCAAGTCTGCTTTTTAGCGGCTGCCCTGTATTGAGATGTTAGTTTTCTGAAAATTCTTGGTTCGAAAACCTGTTTGTTGATTCTTAGGGCTGACAATTTTACAAACACTTGGCTAGTTTCCTAATGCTTCTGATACACTCGCTTAAACGGAACATTGAACGAGAAAAAACAAACAAACAAACTGCTGGAAGCTTTGAGGCATTTAATTTTGTGTGTAATTGTATTCCATTAGCGGGGTCATCCACTAGATTAGCCTTTGGTATTTGGATGATCCCAACTCGCTCTCGTTTTTGTTGTTTCAATTTTCTTTTATTCCCTAGTTGCACTGTATTTAGTTGCCCGTGTAAACTTAACTTATATGTCGTGTAAAACTGAGCTGAGTCAAAATAAATCATCATAAATCATCATAATTTGCGCGAGTGAAACAAAGTTGCAATTATTTTCACACCCCACTACCCCAAAGGCGACGTTGTGACACCACGAAGATATTTGAATTTCGTAGTTGGTGAGCAGGCTACACTTCGATAATTGCAACCTTTGTTTCACGAACAGTAAAGGCCCTTTTTCTTAACCAAAAAAAAAAACACCATAAAAGGAGCGAAAATGTGTGGTATTGTCAACCCAAAATTACTACCCGAACGAGTGAGTCAAAATAAATAAAATAGCCAAGTTTGTAAGTTGTATCGTCTAAAATTGCAAAGTTTCGTTTTTTCGGAAAGTGTCAAAATTAGGGCTGTAACGTTTTGTATCACAAGTCGCTTTTATCGTTCTTGTTTAAATATCGGTTATAATTCCACGCTTTTCGGTTTTATTGTTCTTTGCTACTGATACTGCTGAACAGAGCGACAAAAAATAAGTAAACTAATAATAATAATAATAATAATAATAATAATAATAATAATAATCCCTTGACATTACCACTACTGAAAAGGGAAAGTGAGCGTAGCCTCAACATTGTACGTGAAACTCAAAATCATATAGCTATATAATTTCGCCATTTTCCTTATTTGCTTTATTTTTTTTCAGAAACCAACAGCCATAGCATGAACAAAAGGAATTTGACCTCGGAGAATTTGACTGCTCAAGACTTTTTCTAGCGTGTTATGTATTCATTTTGGCGTAGTCGGACAATTTGCGTCGATAGCAGTCTGAGGAACTTGAGGGAAAGTTGTAATCATCCGCAGTATAACTTTGCTATATGAAGAGTAAGTTTGTTAACGATATTGGAAATCGAAGTGGATAGTTGCGTTGAAATCTTGCCGTATTAGTAAATTAATTATGGCGTCAGCAAATGTAACTGTAGATTGCAAATATGAAAACTGAATTTACAAAACACTTGTAACTCACTGCGTGTACGCTCTGTTATATTGTTTGCATTTTACTTGGGTTAATAAATGTTATGAAATGCTAGGCGATATTTTATAATAAACTTGATTTAATAAAGTTAAAGAACAAAAGCAATTTTAAATTAACGTCTTTCTCGCGTTGTAAAAAAGGAATTCAATCACTATGGAATTTTTCAAAATGCGGTCAGCCTTTACCTTGCTTGCATTGATGAGGCAAAAATGGTATACCTTTTGTTAACCGGTACTTTTGGAAAATAACCCCATGACAACAGCCTGTATGCAGCAATCTTGATCACTTTAATACCTGGCGGTCTCCTATATTATATAATGACGACACTCGAGTGAAATGGCTTTCAGTCAGCATTTACAAGGATCCATAAATGTTAGTGTTAAAAACAAAAGGTAGTGAAGTGCCAAAAAGTAGTTTGAAAGACAAACCATAAATGTTAGTCGGGTGATCAGTGTGAAAACCATTGGAGTGAACATGGACTAAATAAGCAATACCGCCTTGCTATTCCGTTTTGAAAGCGGAAGAGAGTGCTCACCCGAAGAAGTAGTTTCGTTCATTGAAAAGCTGTAAATTTTATAAGAGTCTCTATGATACAGCTGTAAATTTGTTTAAGAACAATCTAGCCTGCGTGGCAGGCACTACAAAGGGCATGGGAAAGGGGTGCGTGCGCGAAGCTAGATTAGGAGAGCGCGGCAGACTAAGAACAATCTGGCATCAACCTTCGAGATTGATTTGCTTCGTTGCAGCCATGTAAATTTTAGTAAAACAATCTTTTCACCTAGGCATTCAAGCGACTAATTCACCTCGGCTTTCGGTCAATGCTTTTGGCATTGCCGAACATCATACGATTTGATACTGATCAAATTGCTAACAGTATTGGAATGTTCAACGCATCTTCCCCAACCTCAACCCATCACAATAATACCGTAACTCGTACGTTTCTGATACTGATTCACATTTTACTTGGACTACGGTTATGAAATTCACAAGGGAGCCAAAGGACTCCATTTTTTACTTGGTTTAATAAATATTTCTGCAATAGTAGATGTACTTTTAGCGCCCAGTGTTTTTCTTTCTCTTATTGTACGGTGAAAAAATAGATCCGTTTCGATAAAAACGGCGCAAATTAAACAATTCAGTTAGGCCTTCGTAAAAATCCGTCGATGGATGAGAAAAATTTTGAGAAACCGATCGATAATTATTGATGTTTCAATTGACTGCGTATAGAATTTGGCCGGAAATGTCGAATGACGAACTAACACAAGGTTTTGAAAGCGTTAAAATCTGTTTGCTTACATCAGTGTTATAAACGGTCGCTCGTCATACAGTAAACTCAGTTGTAACCTGAGTAACTTAATCAAACGTTTGTGTACGGTTTCTACTAAACAACTACAGCCATCCGCAGCTGATGACTTGGTATTCGTGATGAAATATTGAATATGAAGAGTTTTCACGGCGGCCATGTTGGAGGTAATAAAACAATAAAAATTATTTCAACAAAATTTACTTCCCGAAGGAAAATCATTATTTTGTTTTGTACCTCGAACGCGGCGGCAGTGAAACCCCTCTATAGACAAACCTACCCTACCCACACACACTTAATGCAGCTTAAACCAGTGTAATTACCTTGCTACTTTATATTAGTATAAATCTACTAGCGTTGTATCACGAATGCTGTTCTCTGATTGACTACGCTACTCGCTATTTATTTAACAAATAGATTCCATGTTGCCGTGCGTCTGTTCAGTAATAGATCACAGATGACGTCAAAATGTGGTAAAAACTAAGAAGTCACTGATGTTTTTACCACAGTTTGACGTCTTCTGTGATCTATTACTGAACAGACGCACGGCAACATGGAATCTATTTGTTTTATATTATAAAGAAACAACATACAGCGAAAAACTTGTTTATTTTCACATTTTTGGAAAAAAGTGGGTCGTGATGACCTAATCTGTGCATCTGTCCTCTAATAAATCATAGCTAAGAACCAATCACAACGCGCGAACTATTCACCTTATTATATAATCTGTGATAAATAGTGAGTAGCGGTTGTCAACAAAATGGCGGCCGCTTCTTCGGGTTTTCGAAGTGTTTGCGAGGAGGAATTAGATAATTTACTTGTTTAGTTTTAAACGAATAGAAGATTTATACTAAAACAATTAAATTATCCGCTCTCGATTTCTATGCGTGATAGGAATCGAGAGCGAATAATCTAATTGTTAAATAGCAATCATTAATTAAAGTGATGGTGGTAGTTCTTAAGGTTGCACGCAAAATCTGAATTCATCAAACTGTTAAAAGCAGCACTGTACATACATAATACGCTCTGCTTTATTATAATTTTCATTTTACTTGGACTAATAAGCGAGCTAAGGGACTGCTATGTTATATATATATATAAACTTAATTCAATAAATATCAATCAGTGGACAAAAGCCGACTTGCAAGCATCCATTTTGATGTTTTCCTTATGGTTGTTAAAAAACCAGAGTAAGTCGCAAAGTGCCACAACAGACAACGACGGGTAAATCCATTAAGCCAAACATGAAAATTCTTTCTCAAACCCTGGACAAAAACAAAGAAAAAGCAGCATTAAGAACCCATGATCAACTGAAGCTATGAACTGCGAATAAACCGCCCCAATTGTGGGTGTGATCGGTTTTGCCGGTACATATAGATACGATGCGTCGTTTTTTAAGAAATCGCTAATCAGTCAATCACCAACATTGGCTTTAAATAGTTGGGTCTTTCTGCCTCTAAGTTCATGATTCACAGATAGATCAGTGGCTGGGTCACGACGCTCTGCGCTTGTCATGACGTGGTATCCTTTAACTAGGGGAATCCCCGTTCATATTGCCATCTGAAACAATAGATGCCTCCATGGCTCTCTGACCTGTCACTCTCCAGCTTCCTACTTATTTGAATTGCAAAAATTTCATGTTAAAAAAAAATGGAACTCTTTCAGTTTCGTTTGCCTAGAGCACTGTCGTGGCTACCGTGGTCTCAGAGGTTTTTCTTGATTTTTCTCCGCGTGAGAGAGCCACGAAGCGGCGAACGCGAGTCGCATTCGCCGCTTCGCGGCTCTCTCACGCGGAGAAAAATCAAGAAAAACCTCTGGGACCACAGTATGTCGTGACTGGTTTAGCGGATCTTCCACCACCAGGTTCGATCAAAAAATGAGTGGAAACTGAAATGATATACCATAAAAGCTCTATTAAGTCCCCCTCCCCTTCTTTTAACTCCCCCTCTCCAATAAGACCCCCGTTTGGAAGTGGGCTTTGGCAATAAGCCCCCTCCTCTCTAATAAGCCCCCCCTCCCCCCCCCCCTCTTTTGGGACATGAAATTTTGTAATAATTCCCTGCTATTCCCTCTTACGAAATGCACTTCATGGGGCCCAGTTGGTTTGTTTTCAAGCAAATATATAATAAAACACACAATACTGTTTGTTGCTCGGTATTAATAATAAAGTTTTGCCGCAGTTATTTGAGATTTGTACAGAAACTATTTAACTTGAGAAAGTCGTGTTCAAAGGTTTGAAATAAGCCTCCCCTCTCTATTAAGCCCCCCTCTCCAATAAGCCCCCTGTTAATAAGGCCTGAAATTAAATAAGCCCCCAGGAGGCTTAATAGGGCTTTTATGGTACAGTATTTCATCTTCTTGCATTCGACTACCCCAAGACTTCGTTTTGTCTCTATGCTCTATTTCTCTTACGCGACCCAAGTACTGGACAACATTAGATTCTCTTTTCCAGTCGACGCAGTGTTTATGCCGAAACCTTTTGCAGCGATTACAGAGATTCATTTGACCGAATTCATAAAAGTTTCGAAAGCATTTCACCTGGCCTTGTAACTTGGGCCGTTTCATCGATACCCATAAACTGAACGATAAGGATATACTGAATACTATAATACTGTCAAGAAAACAGATGATTGAACAGAACAGAAAACTTCAATTCTATTTATAGGGATTCCATTTCGACGGAACTACAATACCAGTTATTAAATAAAAGCCTGAAAGGGAGGATCAATAAAAGTCGGAGGTCGAATGTTTATACAAACCACACAGACGGGGTTTGGACCGGCTCAAAATAAAGCGGGACAAACTGCAGAGATCCTTACCTTACCAGTCTCCCTGTCGCGTTATTATGCTCAATTATCATCGAGCGTCCATCGCTGGCGGTTTGTTTCTGTTCCGTTAATTGTTTTGACAACATGTATCCTCTGATAGTGCTGAATTTTCCAGCAAGGTATTTAAATCATGGGAAAAAAGAACCTTGACAAATAAAGATTCTCAGCCCTTGTTATCACTCTTCGAAGAATCGAGTGTAAGTTTATCTCTTATCAATACCAACACCCCACAACTGTGGCTTGTTCCATGTGAATAAAATATCTTTGCACTGCATATTCCATACTGAATCATACATCATACATACTTCCTTTGTATTGTTTCTGGCAGAAATACAACATCCGCCTTCTGTTTATTTAGCTAAAGGAGAAGGGCCTTCCTTTTAAGTTAGTGGAAGGAAGAATCCCTCGAACATTTCGAGATATTAATTTAAAGTCAACATTATCTTTTGTGAAGCAATGTAATCCACCATTATGAGACTATGAATTATGAAAATATAAACGAATCTAAATATTCATAGATTTAGGATATTGAATGGGACCTAACAATAAAACGAACAAGCTGAGACTGGACAATACATACCTTAGTCTGAACAACAACATGAAACAAAATTAAGTATTATTAATTATTAATTATTAGATTAATAATATCCATTAACATGCAGTCTTGGGAATAAAGATCACAACAATTCCTATGAACATACTTTTCTGGGGGAGGGGGGGGGGGAGTAGCAGATACCTTTGATCTTGCCTCTTTTCGCCTTCCCATGATCACTCCAGTTAAGAAATCTGTCAATCATTGCAGAGTCCTAATGAGCATGCGCGGAAGTAATCGATCTTTTTGGTCTCGTCGGCCATGCCGAATCGCCGGCAACTGCTGTGGAGAAGTTTCTCGGAGATGTTTTATGCCCTGATGTAGTAGTGAGTTCATTGGATACTTATAAGTTGGCTCTTAATAATAACGAATTAAAATATAATAATAAACGATAATAATAAACGATTTATTAGTAGTACTTCCACAAGGTGGCTCTTCGCCTACTAATTACAAATCTCAAATCAAATCAAATTAAATCAAATATTGGTTTTTGAGGAGAGGGGAAAACCGGAGTACCCGGAGAAAAACCTCTCGGAGCAGAGTAGAGAACCAACAAACTCAGCCCACATATGACACCGAGTCCGGGAATCGAACCCGGGACACATTGCTGGAAAACGAGTGCTCTCACCACTGCGCCAACCCTGCTCCCCATATGCTCCCCATATATGACCAACTCACCGTCATTATACCATCTATGTTGTTGTGATTTGCTGAAATACGCTGTTTTCCCCTTTGGCTTCTCTGGCCTTTTTCATCCTCGGCCATATTCTGATATCCTTCTTCTTTCACGAATCCGGTCTGGATAGTCAGCGTACATCTTCACGTCAATGTCTTCCCCTAATTCTCGGACCCCTTTAAACTCGAGCTCTAGAGCCTGGAAACCTTAAGAACAGAGCGATTTACTGGCCTTGGTTGCCCTGGTCTTTAAATTTCCTTCCAATGCTATGAGGTCTCTCAAATTCAATAGCATCCGAATTGTCAATGTTCAGTTCGTCCTTGATAATCTTAGACAAGAACCCGCTTGTATTTTCACTGCCATCAATCACTTCAGGGATTCCAAAAAAATGTAGATTATCCCTTCTGCTGTATTAAAGCTTAAAGATGCAAAAATCCCATCTTTCAGCTCTTTCATTTCTACAGCGATTCATTCCCTCTTCTCTCTTCTTCCACTCATCTATCGTGGCATTCGAAAACTCCATTCCTTTCTCGACCAGTTTTCTGTCTTGTTCTCCGTTGCATTCTCCTTCTCATGGAGCGACTTTAGCTCGGGTTGAATTTTGCTTACTGCCTTCTCCAACCAAACTGCTAATCTTCACGCAGAGCCTTTCAATCTTTCCGGCAATCCGTTTTTAACTCTCGTTAATAACTTGTTAAGTATTTGTTCCAAGTGAGACGCCATTGGGTGTTGCCAGCACTTTGGTCGCTCGCAATCACAATTTTTAATTTCTGTTTGGGGAACAAACATCACTGTCAGAGCTTGTACCGCCACTTGCCCTGGACTTGCGTTTTGAGATTGTACCACTCTTGGCCATAAAATGCATTGAAATCTTTCGTAACTCAGGACAGCCGGAAAGCACGTCCTCATTCGGGCATGGTAGGCACCAGTCCCGGGCCCCCAGACGGGGTTGTTTTCACTCAATTCATTAATATCCCCCTACCTACGAAGAACAATCACTTTGTCCGCCGGGTTCAAACTCCGAATCTAATGCAAATGTAAAAAATCTATTGTTTTCGCTCGTTTACATTAGGTTCGGCACATGTGATTCGGCACATTCGACGTTTGAACCGGCCTCGAGATTAATGTTTAGCTTAGAGGCAGCAGAGAGTTACCAGCAAATTTCTCGCCGACAAAGAGGGTACGGTAAAAGTTTAATAGAAGACGAAATCAAACCACGACCCGGAGAAGCCATATTGGATTTGGGTTGCGGCACTGGCGAGCTGTCAGCTTATCTCGCCGAGCTCGTAGGACAGCAAGGGAAAGTTATAGCTGTTGATCCTGACATTAATCGCATAAAACTGGCCAAAGAATGTCACAAAGGGGTGAAAAATCTCTCGTTTGTCGAAGGATCCACTTCTAACTTCCCCTACATGGGTTCGGAGACTTATAACATTGTTTTTTCCAACTTTGTTCTTCACTGGGTCTCGGATAAAGATGAAGCTTTTAGAAACATGTTTAGCAGTTTAAAACCATCCGGGAAAATTGCCATACTATACTGCAGTCGCCTGCCCTCTAGTGTTGAACGAGCTTTTCGCGAACTTAACTCGCAAAATTATGATCGCATACTGAACAGGTTTCATTGCCAAACGAAGCCAGTTGTTGAAGAGATATGCACATCTGCTGGATTTAATCTTCTGAAAAGCTATGACATTAAAGTGGGAGATTTTGTGTTCGAAAATGGTGAGAGCCTGTGCAGTTTTTTCTGGGGAACAACACATGGCGTGTTTGATCGAAAGCTGGTGTTGGAAGAGACATTGGCGAACTTTTGTACTCGTTATTCGCGTGGTCAGCATGGTGAAATCAGGCTGCGCTCTGAAGAAAACGACTTTTATTCTGTGTTGATTGCAGTTAAACCCGCCGAAACTGCGGAAGTTTCAACAGAGTAGGGCTCAAATAACGATGCCATTTGGTAAATTTGTTGAGAGGGCAAAAAGAATTCAATCAGCAACGGACAGAACTTAACTGATTTTACTTATTAATGCGAAAGGTTATGTATATAATTTAAATACTATCGCGTCTAATAAAATGTTGTTGCTGTATCAGCAAATCCAAATTAGCAATTCAAATTTGTTCCGCATTGACTGCTCGAGCGTTTAAGGAGTAAGCCCTTGGTTCGGGAGATTGGGAAACCCCTGCGTGCAGCCCACGCTATCCATGCACGCTATCCTGCCTAAATGAATTAATTGCTTTGATTGTTCGTTACAAGTATTAATTATAGAACCTGCGCCACTTTTAAAACCCGCGTAAACTGATGTGATTAATTACCGGCAGAATGCGCGTCACCGTTGATTGACCCGCGAAACAAACAAAATTAACACGTTCCCGACGTTAATCGAGCCAAATCGCGAACGTTCGATTAATCGAATTCAATCGAACTTATTTACGGGATTGGGTTCGATTAACTTCGGTAATCGAACAAAATCGAACTCTCGCAAAACATTTTGAGCAATCGAACGCATTCGAACGTTGGATTGAGTTCGATTACGTTCGATTTGAGGCTAGATGGCTGGATATACTGATTATGCGATTAACAGGTGAATACGAGTGTCACAAGTGTGGGTATACAGTGTCGCAGAATAATTGAAAGGAGATTGCTTTTGTCAATTTTATTTCTGATAATCGATATATATTAAATCATATCCAATTTTTTTTCTGTAAGAAAAGTACACAATTTATCCTGCCGGCTGCCATCCATTAGTTTATTTCTTTTAACGTGTCCTATAACTCCAATTTGATTTAAAACTCTTGTTAATTGCGTGGCTTGCATCCTAGTCATTTGCACTTGGATCTTCAGAGGAATATTTATTCCCCGCCAACACGCCAATGTTCAAGATGACCCACTTAGCCACGTGCATTTGTTATTTTGAATGCTTGCCCTTAACTAGCTACCCAGTTAAGCCGGCACCCCAAACGAGGCTACAGTAGTCGATGAGATGAGGCTGGATTAAGGCGTTACAAATTTGTATTTCAGTGGATCGAGACATGATCGCATGAAGGGCCTAACACGCCTCATATCAACTATTGCTGAGAATAGAGGGGCGACCTGCACCATTTGCCTAAAACAATAGAGGTGCAGCCTATAAAGATCCAGTGAAATTAGAGGCTTCAAAGAGTTGCAGCCCTACTGGAAGGGTAGAGGGTATGCAACCAATCTCCAGAGATTCGAGTGACAATGGTTTGGCGGCCATGTTGGTGGACTATAATAAAAGAAACTCGCGAGAAATCTTTTGTTCACAGTACACCAACATGGCGGTGATGACGTAACGTGCATACATGTACGCCCTATACCTTTTTACACACTTTGTTAATGTGATAAGACCAGGAACGTCGATCGGATGGTTTTTAACATGGGAGAAGTAGTGTTCTTCCTACACAATCTGTTTGCTGTTATCACGCGCTTTGTCAGTTTATTTGTAGCCTGGTTGAGATAATGCAAATGAACCCGGCAAAGCTTAGATCTTCAGTCTCCGTTTTCGGTGTCTTCGTTTTCTCGACTACCTTCAGAGTTTAGACTGAGCTCATTAATGTTTTCTTTCCTTGGAATTAGATCAAGAGGTGAGAGCAAGTTTTGTTTGTCTTCAATGAATAATAATTGCAATCTATGATTAAGTGAACAGTGCTTTCAAAGACAAGTCCCTGGAAAATGCAAACCTCACGGCCCTGATAGCGTGAAAATGGTACATTACGTATATTTCAGAGTGCAGGGCCGTGTCTGATATGAGGTGAACGGAGGGATTTGTGGAAAATTTTTAGGATCGTAGGACTAGGTGGAAGGAAGTGCAGGTGGGTAGTGGAACAAGATTTTCATTCAAATTTTCGGCTCAACGTCACTTGGTTTATACGCGTTTTCTCCGGCCTGTTTGACGGAATCGTGCTAATTTAGCTATGGTTTGAAAGATCTCTTCCCTCTACACATGCTACATGTGAAAGTTGTCCCTGAGCGTTAAAACTGATGACGTCACAAGCGGTACAAGAGAGGTGATTCTGAGCGGCCGGTTTTGGCCGGCATGGGTGCCAATGGGTTAATATAATAAAACAATTTTAGAATTTTTAAATTTTGACATTGTAATTAATGCACCTCTTAGGAACATGTGTATTTTTCATTAGATCAATGTTTTGTCTTATTCTTAGTACATACTTTCTACTGTTACTAGCTTAGGTTTTCAGCGTTTAAATAAAGTTCTTACTTACTTACTCACTTACATTAGGCTGGACTGCAAACCAGCCATTATTTTGATCTTAAAATACATAAAACAAAATTATTTGATATACAGTAAAACCCCGCAACTATAAGAACCTGGATTGTAAGAACGTGCTGTTAGCAGGGTTCGTGCCACTCCTTGAATTCATTGAAAAGCCCTTGAATTTAATTTAATATTTCAAGGGCGCTTGGAAAGCCCTAGAAAAGAAGAATTTCTGCTGAAAATGCTTCAGTTTTTGTTCAGATGGGAACAATAAAGGTTTACAATTAAGTTGCTCTATTTCCGGACACTTTTTGCAAATCTGTAATATCTTAACTTGAACCTCTGCACCAACGAGCTAAAATTTAGCCACAACTCACAATGTAGCTTCTATACTGGTGGCAATTAGTGCATGAAGTTTCACCGCATGAAGTTCCTTGGTTTCTTTGTAATTGCGGAAAGACTACAGTTCCGGGCGATCGTTACGAGATAAATACTCCATTTTTTCTTTGAAATAGTCTCCTCAATGTTGGCATAATACATCACATAAAAGTCATTGCAAAAGAAGAAACATTCCTTTAAAAAATTACATTCTGTCCGAATTTTATAGTATTTTCTTTCATTTTAACGAAGAAGTCAGACCGCAAATGCCAGAGTTCGGCAAGATTCTCATGGGTGAATAATACTAAAGTCGGGCAGTGCTGGAGTCAAAAATAGTTATTCTTAAAACAGAATTTTAACCACCAATTTTGCTTTTACGTTCAAAGTGATGAATTTATCACAACGTGTGTGGCGTGTGATACGCTATTATCCCCTCCCAACACGCGCTTAGACTGCGACATTTTCTCTTAACTGCGAGTAGTCTTTAATTTCAGCGATGGATTGTGAAACGGAAATTTGAAAATATCCAAGAGGTTAGCTCTTCAGTGTCCTTATTTTTTTAAACTGGTATCTTGGTATCTGGTGGGGATTTCAATTGATAAGTGCATTTCCTTGTTATGACCCATTGCAAGTATCATCGGGCAACAGATAACTAAAAAAAATAAATAAATAAAACTTTTCTACTGCTAAACTGCGTTGACGTCCGAAGTAGGCTCAGTAGGTTTGAGTGTTTCTTTAAACTGAACCCTTCCTATATTCCGCTGACAAATTCTATTTATTATATTGATTATCATATAATAACCAATAAATCTGCATAAAAGAATAAAAGAATTATAGAGCGCATAAGATGGAAAGCAAAGAATCTGTCTCCCTTTTGTTTCTGTGTTGCCTCACACTGGCACACACCCAGACGCTCGCTACTCGCGCGGATCCACACCAACGTCGCTTTACGCTGCGCGAGTTCGTGTTTCTGACGCTAATATTCCCTCTTCCTCGACGATGTTAAGAGAAAAAAGGCCGCTTTGCAGTCTGTATTAATAGGGATCAAGAGAAAATTGTTGAAAGCCGAAGGGAGCTTGCACTTGGTTGGGTACCGTCATAAATGGAGATGAGCCCGGGGAAGAGGATTTTGATTGCCAGGCCACTAAGACAATTTGGCCGGGTTACTTAGTACCCCGTCAAAGAGAAGCATATCTTTTATCAAACCACACTTTTCAGTAAAAATGCCGGTTGAAAATCTCGAAGAAGAGGGTCTACCAAAAAACCCTAACCTTGAACTGGCGGCTTGGCGCTTTACTCTTAGCAATCCAGAAGGAAAAGACAAAGAAGATGCGAAGAAAAGGCTTTTGCAGGCCATCAAAGAAAACGGTATGTGAGTGGAACACGATCGAGAGGAGATTGTGCCTTGTCACCCTCGATCATGTCTCATGAAGAGGTCAAAGGATGTAAGCATAAGTGAAGAGAACAGTTTAAGTTTACCAGTAAATGATCTGGATTTTAAGAAGTTGATTACCTTAAACCACATGATAGAATTTTTCTCCCGGATTTGCTTGAGCTTAAATATATAGCTGACTACACATGAAGGTGACAGAGTTTGAAGGTGGCCATGTCATGACCCTTTTCCTCCAAATCCAGTTACTCATATCACTCTAATCTAAAGGTCTTAATGTTTGTTCATGTTTTCACTCTGATTGTTTGTTTGTTATGTAAAGGAGTTTTAATTGTCGATCATTTTACAACAAGCTTTATTGAATATGTTTTTAAACCTTGCAAAAATGCCATCATTTTTAGTGACTCTTTAGATCTTTGAGAAATGAAAACCGCACTTTTTAACCAATAGCAAATGGCGAAAATCGACCAAACTGTCCTAAAAGTGGCAATTTTAGTCCTAAATTTATACAGTGTTTCAAATATAGCTATGGATGCAAGACTATTGCAAATACTGAAAAAAATGAGGGTGATATTTTTTTGACACTTGTTTCTTTTTTAGTGGTATCAGCTTATTGTTGGTCATTCTTTGTTTACATTTTCTTTCAAATTCTTTGATTTCATCCTATTGGTGATACACTTGAAGTAGTTCGTGTATGAGGAAGGTATTTTTCTTCTGCTCATTCAACCCTTGGATCTCTGATATCATCGTGTACTTCAGAGATGCCAACCTCTGGAGATCTAAAATGGAAATTTGTTTTCATCAGGAACCCCACCCCACCCATCCCCCCCAGGTGCAACCCTTTGACTTCCTGTCATTAGCCTACTCCTTCCTCTCCACAAAAAAGCCTCCCACCCACCCTCCCAAAAAATTACTTCTTTCCAAATGGAATCGACCATCTTTTCAGAATTGAACTAGGCCCTACTTTTTTAGTTTCCGTCAACATACATGTGTTTGAAAGTCAGAGATGCACAAATGCATTAAGAAACAGTGAAGAGATTGAAAAATCAAAATTCGTTTAATTTGGGGATACGATTTGAGTCTACAGTGGAGCAAAGTCTTTAAAAGGTTCAAAGTCGTTTTTATCTGGGAGATTTGATTACCTGTATAGGAGACCGGGAGATTCGTTCTGTATCTAGGACACCCCAGATTATCCAGGAGAGTTGGCATAAGTGATACTTGTACATACATGTATAACATTATTTTCTTCCAGTTTAGTTATTTTTTCCTACATATAACTATTTTTATGTACAATCTGATAAGGTGTAGAATTTTTTAGCATTAAATCATCTCTAGTATTCTCATGACATGCATGTTTCATATCATATGTCCTGGTAATGAGTTGTGATTAAGGTAGCTTGATTCCACTCTTTGTTATTTCTCCAGATATGGCTCCCCTCTATGAGGAGGTGTGTACTGAACTGAAGTGGCCGGTAGACAAAGCTTTGCTGGCAAAAATGCAGGCCAATAATGAGGAAAAGTTCAAGAAGCTTGATGAGACCGTCAAAGATGCGGAGGAAAATTTGGGGGAGACTGAAATCAGAGATGCTTTGTATGCTAAGGCAGAATATCTTTGCAAGATTGGTGAGAAGGTACAGACTGAGAAAGGTTCTACCTTTTCAGATTTGTACAAGCGACCTCCAAGCTTTGGAGGTGACTGTTCCAGATGTTAAGAAGCCAGACGTAAATAAAAAAACCCTCCCAAATCTGCTGTTTTTGGTCACTACATGTACATGTATGCAGTGTGACATGATTGCTGCATAATCTGCATAAAAGAAACCTCTTACATGAGTGTAATCTTAAAAATGAAGTGCTTTCTGCAAACGAGCATAATGCCGCTTTTGACCTTAAAATCCAAATCTCTTTAAATTTGCACTAAAACTTCATTTCTGACACCATTTCCAGTCTGTATGTGAAAGTAGAGTGAGCTGAGAGAGATTTTGGATTTCAAGGCAAGAAAAAAAGTCCTGAATTGCATTGTGTTGCAGACTGAGGAGACAATAATAAATTGACCCACTGTCTTTTTTCTTAATTTCAGGAAAAAGCTTTGAGTGTTTTCCGTCTTGCCTATGACAAGGCTGTTGCTCTTGGCTACAAGTTGGATATAATATTCTATCAGATCCGTATTGGTTTGTTTTATCTGGACAATGACTTGATTACTCGTAACATAGAGAAAGCCAAAACGTAAGTACGGTACTGGTACAGTACATGTACCATAAGTAACCCTTTCACTCCCAAGGCGTCTCCCTTTGGAAAGTGAAATCGTCTAGCGTTAGACAGAGTAAAACCTATAAAGTCAGTCTTGGGAGTGAAAGGGTGAAACTAAAGATATTAGCATTTGGGCTTAAATTTAATTTCGGTTGTTTCATTACAGAACCATCCTAATTTTGGACTAAAGAAAATTCTGTATTATTGGTTTGAAAATATTCAGTTCAAGTAAAAAATATTTCAACCATACATGTAACTTAGAGCGCTTTTCAACTGATTGTTGTTAAACCAAAACCAATACAATTACTTGCCCCTATCAAAAACAATTGAAACAGTGCATTGAGCCAATCAGAATTTGAAGCGATTACGTGTAACTGAATTGCAAGTTGCAAATTAATTGTTTTGATTCTCATTGGTTGAGACAGCGGCGTGAGTTTTGCTGGCCAATCACAGAGCAAGGCAATGCAAAACCAAAGCACTGAGAAACAATTAATTTTACTTTTGATAGACTCAATTGAAAACTGTTCTATACTTAGGTAATTCAATGCTAAGTTTTATTCACAAGTTTTGAATGGCTACAAACTGAATATTAATTTTTGCAAATCAGTGCATCTTTTTTAGTGCACACTGTTAATTTACCATGGTTTTTGATGGCACTCAAACTCTTTTGTCATTGTCAATCATTTATTAGGGCAACACCCCAAAAACAAGTGTGCTAATCGACCAATACATGTTGTACATTGAATGGAACCCTACAGTTTGTACATTTAAAATAGAGCGCTTTTCAATTGAGTGTCGTAAAACCAAAACCAAAGCTGGTTGAGAAAGTGGCGCGAGTTTTCCTGGCCAATCACAGAGCGAAGCAATGCAAAACCAAAGTAAAACCAGAATTACTTTCGACACTCAATTGAAAACTGCTCTAAGCCATAAATAATCCATTGTCATTATACAGTGTGCTACATGAATGCACAACCTTATTGAAAAATACATCAACAGTATGAACAAAAATTGCTGACAGGTCAACTGAGAAAGGTGCGTACAATAATAAGTATGGCCATGTACTATGATTGTACAGTACTTTTAAACATTGTGACACCAACGTCGTAGTAGTATCATGTACAGTTTACTGTACTTTTTATCATACCAACTTCGTAGCAGTATACTTAAAGTAAAAATTTATTCTTTTGCACAGTCTTATAGAAGAGGGAGGTGACTGGGATAGAAGAAACAGGCTTAAAGTGTATCAAGGGATTTACTTTTTATCCATCCGTGACTTCAAGTCTGCTGCAAATAACTTCCTGGACAGTATATCAACATTCACGTCGTATGAGCTGATGGATTATAAGACGTTTGTCACATATACTGTACTTGCAAGCATGATTGCACTGGAGCGAGTTGATCTGAGAACCAAGGTTGGTAACAATGGCTCCTGGGGTAGCAGACCTGGAGAACAGGGGGTTTGAGGGGTATGGGAGGTGGGGAGGGGAGGGGGGGAGGCAGTTGGGAGTTATCAGGGTTGAAGATACTAAGAGCATCCCTTCCTGCTTCCCCCCCCCCATAAGGGATTAAGAACAACAACAGCAAAAGGAAAAAAATCCTTTCGCAACAAAACACACAACTGTACAAAGTATACAAAACTAAAAGAATGTGTTTTGTTGAATCAGAGAGTTTGTGAATCATTTGGGTAATGGATATATTCAGTTTTGGGTACTTGGAAAAATACATGTAAATTCAGCCAAAAAGTAAAGATATAGATAATTCATAAACAAATAACGATCATTAAAGGGTGAACTCCACTATTCAGCAGATCATATACCACGAAAGGGTGAAACACAATTCCCTCGCAATTCATACCCTCCAAAAATTGTGTCAAAAAAATAAAAAAAACCTTGCAGGTCATTTAATTACAGGAAGTTTGTGTGGGTTGCAATATCCGACCACACAACTGAGTATGATAAAAGTTAAAAATGTTTGTGGTTGATTGAAAATATTCAAATTAAACATTGAAAAGAAAGTTCATGGAAGATGAGTAACACTTGAATTGTAAAGTGGTATGATTAATATAATGATAAATATAATTCTCAAAAGTGTCAGAAATGTTTATTAAAAACACAGGCATTTTGGGTATAATTTATAGCACTTCTTCACTGTGGACAAAAATTCATGCTAATATTCATGCTACGCGCAAACTCATGTTTTTAAAAATCCACAAATTTGTATTCCCTTCTCTCTCTCTCTCTCTCTCTTTTTACAGGTTGTAAATGGTGCTGAAATCCTTGAAGTTCTTCATCAGCTGCCAATTGCCAGTCAGTTTTTGTTGTCCTTCTATAACTGCCACTATGCAGAGTTCTTTCTTGCCCTAGGTGAGGAAAGCCATGCATCCACTGTATCTGTTTGTGCTATTGCTGTGTCTCTTATTTAGCATGTTTCAAAACCCAACGTTACAAACTCTTCTTATGACATTTTAACAAAGAAGTTAACCTCTTACTAGCAGTGAATTGAAAAGGTACAGCAGCACACACACATCATGTTGGCATATTTTGATCTCTGTTTGGTTGTTTTTTAAAATTAGTGACGTGGTTTAATTAAGAACTTTAAAGCTAAACTTGCATACTAATTTTTCAAATTCAGGCCTTCAAATCACATAATACTGTAAATGTAGACCTACATTTCTGTCATGGCAACCAGTCTGTAACACTTTTCAACAGTAAAAAGCAAGTTATACTTAAACAAATTGAAGTTACTTTAATTTCTATTTAACAGTTTACCAAAAACTTATTCTTCTTTTAAAACATTGCTATTTTGTTGCTGAAAGTACATACACTGTAAGTTTCACCAAACCATGTTAGTTTTAAATGCATTTCCAGCCATTTCAAAGGACTTTAAGTTGAAAATTTTCTGGGGGAGCATGCCCCGGAACCCTCCAGTTAACTCACGCTAACAGGTTCAAAAATTAATAAGCCCCTTCCCCCCCCCCACCCCCCTCCCAGTTGCAAACTTGCTGCACTTGCCCTGTAGGCCTAAGCATGTAGCAAAATTAATATTAGGTGAATTTTAGATTTTATGGCCAGATTACCTTAGTTTAATTTACTTCTGTTGCACCAAGCCCTTTATTTATTAAATTGCTCTTCCTATCTCTGCTTTCAGTCTTGAGAGGTACCGGTGGTCTTGTTGAAATGCCCCAAATGATTTTAAGTGTCATTATTTTTCTTTTTAATACAGCAAAAATTGAAGATATCCTGAAGCATGATAGGCTACTGTATCCACACCGTAGGTACTACATCAGGGAGATGAGAATTCACGCCTACACGCAGCTGCTGGAGTCATACCGCAGCCTTACCCTGCAATACATGGCTAATGCCTTTGGAGTTAGCGAGGAGTTCATTGACAAGTGAGTATACATGTAAAGCCACTTTTTGCTCAGACCTCTGGCCATTTTCTAGCAAGGATTAAAGAGCACACTTTAACAATCAATATTAATGATAAAAATCTCATCTTTTCAAAGTACATGTATAGTGTAATACATTTCAAGAACTTTGGTACACCCCTACAGACTAATATTACACCATGTTTGAAAATCTAAAGCAGGCTTTTGACAAACCTGAATTGAACAACCAGTGGTTCAGCATTTACCACTTATCCAATAATAACTTGTTGGACCTTGCAAGACACCTTGGACAGTTTTTCTTACTGTTTTTTGTTGTAATTTCTTTTACCATTATTAGCAAATTTTCTATTTTAGTTTTTGTCAGGATATACAGTGTATGTGAGTTTGATTTATGTCAAATAAACTAATCACTAAAAAGTGCTGTTCCACTTGTTCTAATTAAGTTTCTCTTAATCATAAGACTGTCACTTAATTTAGTAGTATTTTATTTTGCTGTCATTTGCAGAGAGCTTTCACGATTCATTGCAGCAGGAAGACTGAACTGCAAAATCGACAAAGTTGGAGGAGTTGTAGAAACCAACAGGTGCAGATTTAATGCTTATCTTGTAGATATTACATAAATTATCTTTATAGCTGCTAACCAGTTAAGTACAGCCATAGCTCAGTTGTTAGAGCACTGAACTACTGTGCGAGAAGTTGCTGGCTCAAATCCCGGCCTGACCAACACCAATTCTTTTTTCTCTTTTCCACAAAGCTGACTTTTAAAAATTTAATGTATACCTATGTACCAAAATTTTGGTCTAGGTTTACGGTAATGTTGTGCTGCCATGCTGAAGTAATTATCTTTTTATTAGAATTTCATATTCATGTGCTGTAGATTTTAATTTTAGTGTGATATTTATTGTACATAACAATGTTAAATTGCATGATTGTTTTGTATCTGCAGGCCTGACCACAAGAACTGGCAGTACCAGGTATGTACTAAGTCAGAAGCCTTGTTGCTGTGTGTAAGCATTCTGATGCTTTGTCACATCTTGCATGTATAAGGATACAGTGTACGTGTACACTGTAGGAACTCATCAGGTTAGGGGGTAGGAGGTGGGGGGGGGGGGGGGGGGTGGTTGGTGGGAATTGAGACCTCTTCCCAGGCTGCACTCACTGTTACAACCAAGATGGTGATGTCCAGTTTGATCAAACAATACAAGCCTCAACAATCCCACAGAAAAGTAGGAGATTGTGAGCTGTCTAAGATGGATTAGAAATCTTTCTTTTTGAAAAAAGTTTGAAAATTAAAGGGAATACTTGCAGGGGCATAGCTATCTGTATGCACGGTATGCATGTGCATACCTTAAAAAGTCGAAAATAATAATAATAAAAAAGAAAAATGAATAAAAAAGCAAGTACAGTTAAGAACGAGGAGAAGGAGATTTCAAAAATTGTGCGTACTTGTGGAAAAATCCTGGCTACTTCCCTGACTTGTGGACAAAGCCTAAATCTAGTGCACAGAACCCATGTTGAGAATTTGTATAAAAATTTTCCAAGATCATTGAAATTGCTCCTTTTATTTCTTTTTCAGGCTACCATTAAACAGGGAGATCTTCTACTTAATAGAATTCAGAAACTCAGCCGAGTGATAAACGTGTAGCGAAGACGATTCATACTCTACTTCTATCACCTGGTGGATGAGAGAATAACATTGAAGACATATGCCTTTGTAAACATTCCAACCCACTGTAGACCTTTTTGTAGCAAAAATAAAGCCATTTTCTTGATGTAACATCATTTAGAGGTTGTTTTTCTGTTGTATTGTGGTTTCACAGTGTTAGAAGGATAACTTAGTGAGCCAATTTATTGTAACTCAAGGGTCAACCACTTTATCTAGATTTTGACTTACAACAAGGGAAGGGCTAAGTGGGAAAAAATGGTTCAAAGTGATTTTTTGGCCTTAAATCCAAACTTCCCTTAACTTTAGCCTGTTCCAAGCATTCAGATTGTGGGGAGCAGCAAACATCGACACAAGAACAACATCTTCCATTTTTGGGATGATTTTCCTTGCTCCTCACAATCTGAACGTGTGGAACAGGTCACTAAACTTGCTCTAGTTTGTCCAGTTGCAGACTTGCTATGGCTTTCCAAGCTTAGTTCTGGTAACAGTTGTTTCAATGATGCGTCAACGTACATTCATTGAGATATGAAGGATGCGGCAAGTTTGGAGGGCGTGAAAGATGCGTAAGAATTATGCCCAAGAGCAACTCTAGCTTCTCGAGTGCTCTCTAAACTTCCTAATTACTTTATTTCTCGATGAGCTGACATGTGAACCAATTGTTTTATAACATTTTCAACGCAGTAGTTTGATGCGGACGTCATCAGCATGCACAATGGGAATACGTAGCACACTTATGCAATTACTGGCTGTTACAATCTTAGTGTATGACTTTGGGCAACAACAAAAACAGTATTATTTTGATGCATGGTTGATAGCTTGTGTTTGGGCTTTCATTTCTAGGTTAAAGCCTGGTTTTCATACGTCGGGAAATTCCCAGATGGTCAGGGATTTCACTATTTCCCGACCGTCCCAGATTTATGCAGAGATAACGAAAACTGCAGAAATCTGGGACGCATTGGCAAAATAGAAACCTTCCCGATTTGTGCCCGACCATCCCAGAAGATCGGGGATGTCTACCATCTCCAGTTTTCATTAATCGGCATAATCTGGGATGGTTGGCAAACAGTGACATCCCCGACCGTCTGGGATTTTCCCGACATATACGAAAACCAGGCTTAAGGTTATATGCTAACATTCTGAATCGAGGCCTTCATGTCACAAAATAAGTGCAGAACGGTATGTTTCTTGCATGATAACCTGTCTGCAGGCCAAGTTAGAGTGTATTTAGTTTAAAAAAATCTTGAAATTCTGAAGGCAATTTGAGAATTAAGAAAACCAGTTTCTTTTCAGTCCTTATTAGATAACAAACCCAGAAACTCTGTTTCAGTCTGGCTTTTAATTTATGGCATTAAATTTAACTTGCACATCTGGTAAAACTAGATCTTTGAATGAAACTGACTTTTAAATTAATTAGTTGATAATAAATATTATTACTTGATGGTGAGTAAGCAGGGAATATGATTTTACGTATAACTAATTATTTTTGTATGGTCCTTGCAGAAAATGCACAATAATAAATTTCTCACCAAAAGTCCTTACTGTTGGATTGACATAATGACAAAAAATTTAATTTTGTAATACGTAAGGAGAGCTTTCAGAGCTTTCTCTCAAAACCTAGGTGACAATTTATAACAATACTAATGTATTTTCTTCTATCTAGGTATTTTTCCCTTTGTTCAGAGCACCACTAATCAGTTTCGGCCATACGCAAACTTATGCAATGAAAAAGACAATCAAGATATCCTTGGCTATTACATCTCTTTCACCAAGTTCTTCTACTTTCTAATTTCCTATTACTCATAAGACAGTACAAAACTATGCAGTTTGAAATTTGCAATACTAATCCATGGATGCCATTGTGAGTATAGTAAAAAAAAAAAGAACTAGATCATCGACACATAATTATACAAAAGCAGGGTTTTCCTTTTTGGCTGGCTGCCAGTGATTTTTGCCACCTGTGAACAGCTCAGTCACTGGCAGCTGCTCGCCAAAGAACCACTGTTGTTCAGTAATAATTTTCGCTGATGCACTTATAATCTTTGCCAGTTTTACTCAAGTTGACTGTAACTTCATTTGTAAAGGAAAACCCTGAAAAGTTGTGCACAGCCTACATACAGGCTCTTCATTTGGGCAATTCAGATAGGTTTTGTGCCTCGACTTTGTTTTCAAATAGTGCATGGTCAAAAGCTAAAGGATTTGAAAGCAAAGTCTTAACTGTGTGCCATTCAATTTAAGCAATATCAGCAAAAACCCTCTCTGAAATGCCCAAATGAAGAGCCTGTATGCCGGCTAATACATGTAATTTCAAAATGTTGCCACTGTTCTTTTACCAAAGATTGTAAAGTTAACATTTCTTTACAAATTGCAACATTAAAAAGCTCTGCACCTTGCAAAATTATTGTATAAAATTACAGCGATGCCTCAAATTGGAATTCTGTGATAATTAAGTGTACCTTTGCCAATGCTTAATCCTCACCCGTGTGCAGGTATCATTACAGGCACGGGGATTTTAATTTTTGGGTATTTTATTGGGAAATGAAACCTACTAAGCAGTACTTTTATAGGGGCTACAGTGTATGTCACAACTTTATGGCTATTACTTATGTAAGCCTCTTTGGCTATGAATGGCGAGTGCATCTTCAAAGTTCAGTAACTTCCTGTGTAGTGGAAAATTAGCCAAATGTAGATTATGGTTTGCTTCCCCTTTGTAAGGTACTTGTGAGCAGTTGCTTTAAATTTTACCTCAAACCATGAAAATTACCATGACCTTACCTGCGATCATACCCTCCCTCCCTTATATTGAGACGTGGGGAAGGAGGGCATGATACATTTACTTGTCGGATCATATGTTAAAAAAACAGATTCTGGTTTTTTCTCTGATTGGTCGTAGAACAAGAGTCTTTTGAGTCCCATTCTGATTGGTTACTTGATTTACATATGTGACTTCCGGTGCAAACTCAACACAAGTGAGCCGTTATGTCGGCTGTTGAGGCAAATTTTATGCAGCTATAACTTTATACTCTCTTCAAGAGTTTATTCACAAATCCTTGAAGGAAGAGCTGATGGAATGCATCCCAAGGATCTTATGCTTAAAAGAAGACGTTGCAGCTGTAGTTTCCACAGGATTTGGAAGGAGAGTTATTTACTAGACAGTTGTTCCGAAAGCGGTAAAAAA
>JAEMWC010000013.1:2160000-2247500 GCA_016490735.1 Pachyseris speciosa | reverse complement strand
AAAGGGCTTTGAAAATGTACCTGTTTCGTGAGAGCTCTTTCTTTTAGTTGTAAAAAGTATTGAGACATTTATATGTAGAATGCGTTTTTAAGAACTGTAATTATTATTATTATTATTATTATTATTATTATTATTATTATTATTATTAGCTCGTAGCAGGTTTTTCCATGGAGTTTCTGAGCAAAGAAATACAGAGCAATGGGATTTTCTATGTTATGGCTCCACGAAGAATGTGGTGAGAGCAAAATAAATAAATAAATAAAAGAGGGGGGAGAAGGAAGAGAGTATAGCTAGTTTGCTTAAATAAGAATTGCTATAGGGGGATTCATGCTGACGTCATTGTTTACATTTTTGCTCATTTGCATATGGCTTTGCTTACAGAAGGAAACATGTTAGATGTGATTTGACTCCAGGCAACTAAAGAGCTAGTGAAATTTAATACATTGTGAAATTTTTAACTCTTTAGGTATAGTATTCAAGGAGATATTGTCTTCCAAAAACTGCAAAATTCCTGGGTGGCAAAAGCACTAATGAGCTCATACATTCTTTGCAAAATTTTGAGTTTTTAAACCCGCGTTGCACAAAAAGTATTCAATACACGAGGCTCATATTCACTGGCAGAGTTATTCATACCATGACCTTTCAATATTCAGAACTGATTTATTTGTAGCTCCATCAGAAACTGAATTGTTCATGCTAATGAAGCAAATATTGTAAACAAGGATTCCCCTATTCCACTGCAGTATTACCACCTACCTCTCCTCAGGTTTTGACCACTCATACAATACACTAGCTACATCGGCACTACTGAATAAACTTTACTTACCAAAGTTAGTTCTGATGTGCATATCATTGCAATAATGAAGGCAAGGAAAACATTGATTGCGTCTGGAGGGAATTTTGGAAATACCAATGAGCTAATTAGTGTCTCCTGCAAAGCAAATTTCATAATGTCCATGATGACAAAAATATGGTTGCAGTTACAGTTACAGTAGCAAGGGTATAATGTTGTCTACACACAGTCGTCATCATCATCATCAGCCAGATTTACTGTAACACAGACTGCCTGTTTTTTCTGCTCATACTGCGATAAACATCTATGAATATAATACTATTATTATTTATTATAAAAATGTTCAAATAATTAAGTGTGCTATGATTGGTCGAATCAAGTGCAAATGTTGTAGTTCAATTTTATCCTTGGTTCAATTTTTATTTTCTTTTGTTCTTGTGTGTGGTAATGTATGATAATGAGTTCAAAACAAAGGAAACTAAAAATTGAACCAATTAGGATAAAATTGAACCACAGTACATCAAATCAAATCAAAACTTTATTTACCCACAGAGTCCATTTCACTAAATAGTGCTCTACCATGGAGCCATGCATTAAAAATACGATAACTATTAATTTAACGATGACCATTAAGTTAAAAATAGTAAAATAAGAATGTATAGTTAAAAGTCTAATTTATCTACTATTCAAATTTAGGTGAGTTAAAATATATTGCAGTAAGTCCTAAAAATACCTTAATACTTAATTAATTAAAGCATAAAAATTGTTTAAACTTAGTTTAAACAATTTTTAATCTGAAACCTGTTACTAGTGGCCTGCTTAGCCTCGCTAGGTAGACCGTTTCATGTTATGGCACCCCTGTAGCGAAAACTCTTTTTAAGGGCTTCTGTGTTTGGTCTAGGGATGAACAGCTTTAGTTCAGAGTCACGTAGATTGTATCTATGGATAGAACACTGGTATTCATGAATCTTTCGGATATGTACTCTGAATTGTTTGTTCACTGCAAACACATGCACGTGCCAGGGCTGCATCACATGCATGCATGTGGAATTATTATACACACAGGCTACATCATAAGTGGGTGCACACGCAAATATCTGGCCATGTTATAAAAAAGCAAAAACAATAAAAAAATATGTGATTCAATCCATACTCGACACTATTTTGTTGTAAACATAAAAGCCAAATTTAGGGATTGGAGTGTGGTTGTCTTATTTCATCAAATAGACTTACGGTATGAATTCTCATGCAAATATCTGGGGCATTTTATAAAAGAAATAAAAACTTGTTCCCTGTACATTGTTGAGTAATAAAAGCACTTGGGAATTTTTAAGAGCACTCAAGAAGTGTGAAAAGTACTCGCCACTTCTCTACGCACTTCTCTCAAGCTCTTAAAAATTCCTGTCTGCTTGGCTGGATCAACCATGCACAGAGCACATTTTTATTTCTTTAATATGTCATTTTAATAAGACTCATTATCGCATGCGAGTGCAAAAGGATTCTAATAATACGCTTAATTTCTTGCACTTACAGAAACTAGAAGCACTGTGGCTCCACCAATGAAATAATTCACGTAACGATCCTACAAGAAAGTAAGTTAACAAAATAAGTAAAGAAACAAATCAAAGACAAATTATATATAGGCAAGATATTGTGAATATAAGATTATACCAACAAACATGGAAATTATCTGAACTGCACTTTTTCAATAACATTAATTATTTCATTTATTGTATCAAATTAAGCTCCGCCAAATGTCACGTCCTGGATTAATAATTTTTTTTTTAATCAGCTCTTTATTTGATTTCATCAGTGTATTCAAAATCACATTGCAAGTGAAATACAACAAACAAAAGGATTAATACTTTTTTCTATCATTAAAAATGAAACAGATTTGTTACTTAAGGGGGGACTAACTTAACTACAGACTTAGCGTTGTTGCCAAGGGATTTTTACGGACTGTATTTGCAAAACACGGTTTTTCGGTGTTTTTGCCACTATATTGGTGAGATGTGCAAAGAGGTGAACATGTAAAATTTATAAATAGCTATTGCCCATGCGTAACTTGCCCCAGGCCCCAACCGCGCTTTAGAGAGAAAAACCCTAAAACTTGGAGAAAATTATGTGAAGTTCCGATTTTTTTTGCCAGTCGGAGATATTCCAGCCTTCTTTACAAGCCTACGTAAGCAATTGTTGTTAACGTACATAACTGCAATGATAATGACAAAATGGTATGAATTTGCGTGCTTATGACGTCATAAATCTCACAAAAATGCGAATTTCCAAAAAATCGATAAGTAGAGTTTTGCACCTTGGCGATCGTTAACTATTGGCACCATTTTCGATATCCAGAAGTGTACGCCACTCGAGTTTTAGGCCTTTTTCTGTTCTGGTCACGTGACTTGCCAAATATGGTTGTGACTCGAAAATCTTGTAAAACTTTTTGATTGTAAAAACATAGCCAGACAGCTTGTCTGTGCAAGTTATGGTTTCCAAGATATGAGGGTTGGGAACTTTCCATAGCAACAATGTTAGCTAATTTTGTAGTTAAGTTAGTCCCCCCTTAAGAGCTCGCATCTCGTAACTTAGCTCATACATAATCTTGTTGCTAATTAAACTACTTCATTCTACGTAAGCTTAAATTTAAGCTTACAAAACTCGTGACTTGTGCATCATCGCAAAGGCGCGTAAACCAAATATACTCCAAACAATGCAAAATTGCACCTACCCGTGGCCTTGCTTCGCCAAATAACGGTTTGTCCAATCCATCATACATCTTTGCTATAACATTATTGAATTTTTACCACGACTTGTAGAATGATAATCTTATACTGTATCTGTATCTGTATTGAAGACTTGCTAAATTAATGCTCAACGTGGAATCGACGAGTTTTACCCTCAAGTCCAATTTCTTCAATTTGTAGGAAGCAAATCCTTAATTCCCTGAAAAATCTCCAAAGGTATCAAGCTATATAGAAATCACAACGTACAGAAACGCCTGTGAGATTCCAATTAATGAAATTGTCCGTAAAACAGCGCTGTTCTTTTCACTTCCCATGAACTTACGCGCCCCCAATGCGTTATAACCTCTCAGCAGCCTCACTCACAGCGCATGCCGTTCATCACGCTCTCTTGGATTTCCAAAATGGCGGCCTTGTCGCGTTCTGGAACTTTGTCTTCGTTTTGCAGAAAATGTGCTGGGATCCCTGGGAGATTTGGGCTCCGATCTCCTCAGGTAAGTTCTGGATAATCGTATCTTTCTTCTCAGCCTTTCTCAACTTATATGGACACAGATTATAGCCGCAAATTGTAGATGTGCTGTTGGATTTTTTCCGAAATTTCGTGGCAGTGAAAATTATGGAGGGTTGCTAAGCAATCACCGAAGAACGAGCATTCGTAATTGTTCACTTCTTAATCTGTAGGGTTATTGTGTTATAATTGAAAGTATTGGCATACTTGCAAAGGAACAGGATTAGCTATTAGACGAAGCGTTCTATGAGTACGGTTCAAGAATACGCCATCTCTCCCGTATAATATTCTTGATCGTCTCCCAGATACGGAACGAATCTCGCAGTCTCCCGCACGGGCCACTAAGTCTCCCCGATAAAAGAACCTTGGGGTCCTATTTCTGAAAGAAGCTAATATCTCAATGCAAATTGTCCAAAAATCCAAGAAAAATCAGTTCATGGCCGTCAGCATTTTTGCATCGGGGCTGCATGCATGTCACTGACAATCTGCCTCGAACCGAAGAAAATACTTTTTTTTTCATCATTGCCATAGCTGCTGTTGAAGAGGGGCTGCAATAATTTTGTAGGAGGCAGGAGATTTTTTTTTTCTTGAGGGGGAGCATTGATTTTATTTCTTTTCGTGGAGGGTGGGGGGAGGGGGAGAATAAATAATGGGAGTTTGGTACAAAATAAAATAAAAAAAATCAGATTTCAGATCTTTAGAGGTTAGCCTCTCTGCATGGTAATAATCACATTCAGTGTTCTGGCAGCAACTTAAGGTTTAGTGACTGTACATACATGTTTTAATGTGGTTCCTCATTCAAGATTAGGATAATCACTGATGGAAAAAAAAAAAAACAGTTAAAATGTTACAAGCATAAAAAAAGACAGGGCATTCCTCCTCCCATCAAAAAAGGATATTTTAGTTGTTCTTCATGGAGTTAATGTTAATTAACCCAGCTTTCCTATTTCCAGTCTCAAGCATTAATTTTTGTAATCTTTTCCTGTAGTGTATATGTCCTGGTTCAATTTTTTTATACTTGGTTTATTTTTTTTTCTTTTCCCTCTATTCTTTAATCTGCAGTTCAAATATATGATTTTCATATTGTTATGTATTTCATCACTCATGGACTTGGTATGAACCAAACAAATGACCAGCTCCCAGTTGCCTTGTTTAATTAGCTCAAATGAGAATGAATATATGAAAATCATATATTTGCACTGCGGATTAATTAATTAGCTCAGTTGGTAGAGCACTGCACCGATATTGCAGAGGTCATGGTTTCAATTCCTATACAAGCCTGTTTTTTTTTTTTTTTTTTTTTCAGGCCTTATTTTCACTACCGCTTAAGTAGTGTTCATAACTGCAGTGATCATTCACCTCTTCATGAAGTTTGTTTGTTTTACATGTTTGTTTTCAATACATAATGTGACTCTAATCAGGGTGATTAATTTCCAATTTTTTTAGGGTGGTGCTGCGAGTGTTGTGCCAGCAAGATGGCTGAACCTGCAAGAATTTCAGAGCAAGAAGTTGATGGCTGACAATGGTCTTCATGTACAGAGGTTTAAAGTTGCAGACAATGCTAAAGAGGCAGTTCAAATTGCCAAAGAACTAAGTAAGGAAGTTAATGAAAAAAGTTACAGGTGTTATATGCAAAGAACCAGAAAGTTCTGTGCCAATGAGATGCTGCAACTAATGTGTAGTTCCAGAAAATATTCATACCCCCACCACGGAAGGTTTTTTGTTTTGTACCCCCCTCCCCCAGGAATTTCTGTTCCAGGGGTCATCAAATACCCCCTCCCTTCCAGGAATTTCCAAAATTAAAAAAAAAACTTCGTAAATTTAAAGTTGTTTCTTAGTTGAAAAAGGATGATTCAGTTGGTTACGTGATTGGATATATCAAGCTGTTTGTAATTGTAGCGCTTGAACCGCGGAGATTGTGAAATGCATGACATGCATTTCACAATCTCCGCGGTTCAAGCGCTACAATTACAAACAGCTTGATATATCCAATCACGTAACCAACTGAATCATCCTTTTTCAACTAAGAAACAACTTTAAATGTTACACATTGTGTAACCTTTGCCAGTCAAGCCAAATCAGATATCTAACACATAGCTTTTCCTTGGCAAATTAAAGAGGCTAGAATTCTTCTTTAGCCTAAACGTTTTTCGTTTGAATGTTGTTAGTTATAAATTTACTGGGGGATAAATTGTTGTAGTTTTCAAGAAATGTTGCTTCTTTTAGTGTTTGGAAGAAGTTATGGATATCTCAGTCATTGCAAGTTCCTGCCTGTCATGTACATGTACATGCAAATATTTTCACGCACGTGACAATTTAGCAAAGATCAAAACAACTTTTTATATCTCAACATCTCAAATGGGTTTTGATTTTAAAATGTTAAAGCTCCTTTTATAAGTGTGTATGCTAGAGTATAAGTGTTACAATTTATTTATATTCTTGGTGAAACATTCAATGAAACTAAAAGCTGACATTGCCAAGTAATTAATTGAAGGGCTGAGGGCATAAACTGCCTATGTGTAGTTTTAGGTGTTTTTTTTGCATACGTTATTTCTCGAAAACAAAAAAGAAATCGGTGAAAAAAAATACGGGACAATGTTTTTGAATCAAAATGCAGTTCACATGCAAAAATTTGGACAAATCCAAGCGAACTAAAAAAACGGCCGAAAATTACACATAGGCAGTTTATGCCCTCAGCCCTTCAATTATTCCTTCAGTCCAATTCAGTTTTTTACCACTGATACTTGTCTTGCAGCCAAAGAAGTCAGCCACCGTCTATTCTTTAAATAGATAATCGTTGAAGCCATCATTGTCAAAAGCACATGTAATGTCCGTACTAGCTGGGAAGCCAAGCTGAAGTTTGATAACCTGCATAAAAGGTCCATGGCGACACCAACAAGAACACCATAAAACAATACAACATGGAAAAAATTCTGATGGCGGTTTTGTCCCTCCGAAAATAATAGGCATTCATTTTACCTTTATTGTAAAAATTTCAGTAGAAACATTATTGTCCTCTACCAAACAGACATAATTTACCGAAAGCAGCAGTTGGATGCCCTGATATGGGCGTTAGCCATTTGTTGAGGACTGGAGCGAAACACCAAGATGGAGATCTGGGAACGAGAGTCAGCCATTTTGTCTCGCTCAACTTACTCTGATTTCTCTTCCGTTTCTCTTCAACTGGAATAGCCATCGTTCTTTAAAAATGAATGCAACAGAAACGGATACAGAAAAAGGAAAAAAAGACAGTCATGTTAAAATATAACATTCAAATGGACTGGAGATCTACTTATTTAAAAAAAGTGTACGTAATGTAAGTATTCCTTCTTGTGTTTCTTGCTTGAGTGTACACTCACGCTGTCCCGCGAAGTGATTCTTTCTCAATGATTTACCCCTGGAAAAAGCAAGGTCGCGTCGACCCCCAAACCCCTCGGAAATTTCCACCACTGAACCCCTCCTCCCTCTCGAAATTTCCATTGACCTTCCATGGTGGGGTATGGATATTTTCTAGAACTACACAATGTGCAAGTTTTCATGGATGGGAAGACAAACATGGCTGATCACACAAAAATGAAGTGCATGCACAGCTGTGCATCTGTATTTGTTTTTGGTTGACTTTCTATGCTAGTAACTTTTGAAATTAACAGACATCATATTTCCAAGTCTATTAATTTTTATGCAAAACCAGCTACATAATCATTAATTTTGTACATCATTTTGTTTGGTTGAAAAATAAGATCATTACAGATGAAATAAATTAATGTGCATTCTACACTGTACCTACAGTTCTTGTTACATTTGATCGTGTTTTAACTTCCCTTCAGATGCAAAAGAGTTTGTTATAAAGGCCCAAATTCTTGCTGGTGGCAGAGGAAAAGGAACATTTACTAGCGGCCTGAAGGGTGGTGTCCATTTGACCACTGAGTAAGTAGACCAGTTTACCCTTGCATCAGTATACAGCAATAATGATGATGGTGGTGGTAGTGGTGAAGGGGGTGGCGACGGCAACAGCTATGTCATTTATTTTTCTTCTTTTTTTAGTCCAGATGAAGTTGGGAAACTCACAGAGCAAATGGTTGGATACAATTTAACAACAAAGCAAACACCCCCTGATGGAGTACCAGTGAAAAAGGTGAGAAGAGTTTTTCAAATTTACATGTATCAGAGTTAAGGCAGTTGTATTGTAACCATTGTTGCCATCATCACTGTTTTGTCTTGAGTCACCACCATCATCAAAACTATTATTGATTATGAATGTTGGACATCATTACTATCATCGTCATTAACATCGTTAGCCTCATCATCATCATCATCATCATCATCATCATCATTACCAGTGTCTCAATCATCAACAGCACTATAGCACTACATGTATAAGTACTGTAAAAGCTCTATTAAGCCCCCTGGGAGCTTATTTAATTTCAGGCCTTATTGACAGGGGGGCTTATTAGAGAGGGGGGCTTATGTGAAATCTCAAACTCGCCGTTTTCATCTTATAATAGTTTTTGAGCCAAACTCTAACAACTACAGTGAAACTTGATTATTTAATAAAGAGCAACAGGGAATATTATGTATTTGAGGGAATAGGTGTTCAGTACAAAATCTTATGTCCCAAAAAGGGGGAGGGGTTATTAGAGAGGGGCTTATTACAAAAAACGACTTTCAAACGAGGGGCTTATTAGAGAAGGGGAGTTAATAGAGCTTTTACGGTATCATTGTCTCAACCACCACCAGCTCCTTTGTCATTGTTGTCGTCATCATCATCATCTTCATCATCATCACCATCGCCATCGCCATTGCAATTACCCTTGTCATCATCACCCTTATCAGCAGTGTCATCAGTATTGCCATCGCCATCACAGCATCATCATCATTGCCATTGCGATTACCATTGCCATTATACGCCCAAATCACACACCACCATCTTGGATTGTATGGTGCACCAAAGCGAGGTTGGACAGGCATACATGTAAAGTTATTGGGGAGAGTTGCATTACAATGTTTTGAGTGGAGATACATGCAATCATGACCCATGATCATTGCTGTTATAATGAGTTAGTCGAGTCGTGACCAGCGAGTAACTTGTCAAATGCACATGTTTTATACTAGTCGTCGACTCAGCTAGCACATGTTTTATTCATGAAGTATTTACTCAATACATATCCAGAGTAACTGCAGTTGATTCTACCAGTCTTCTTACATCCTAGATCGAGAAAGGCTCTACTCTTCTGAGCTCCACTCACTTCAAACCAAGCGATAATAAACTTATAACTAGGCTCCCAAGTCTAAAACCAGGAGTTGTGCCATTGCAGTTTGCATGGACCAAGGACAGTAAAACCGCCCACAAGACAAACTTGATCTAGGAAACGAGCTTGAAACAGCAAGTTAAAATGCTGATAACAAGGGAGAATCTCATTGAATACAGATAGCCAAATCTGAGTCAATGAAAACAAACAAATCAGTGCCATGAATGTTTCACAGGTTGGACCAAAAGCAGCAAAAATTCTAATGTAAGAACACTGGTAGATTCGAATAATTGACAGCAGTTGCTCTGGATAGGTATTAGTAAATATTTCATGAATAAAACATGTGGTCACTCACCCCAAAAAGCAGCCCTCCATCTCGCTTTATCGCGGCAATCCACTGTGATCGCTGTGAAGGATATGACGGAAAGCTGAAAAAGGACATATTATAGGCACTTTCGTTTCACTTTTCATTATTACAGTATATTATACAGCAATGATCGTGGGTCATTATTGCTTTATCTCCACTCAAAACATTGTAATGCAACCCTCCCCCAAGAACTTTTTGCCCATATGGCCTCGCTTTGGTGCACCACACAATCCAAGATGGCAGTGTGTAATAAGGGAGTATTGTCATCATTGTGATCTACTTCATTCTCACTTTCTTTAGAGGCTGCTTTTTTTATTAAAGCAATTGGACTAGGGGAGTTAAATTGCCTTTCAGTAGAATTTATAAACATGGTAAAAGTATAATTATATTCTCTGCTTAGGTAATGATTGCAGAGAGTTATGACATTGCTCGTGAAACATATCTGGCCATTTTGATGGACAGAGCTTTCCAAGGACCTGTGATTGTGGCGAGTCCAAAAGGTGGAGTCGACATCGAAGAAGTTGCAAAGAATACGCCAGAACATATACACAAAGTAAGAATTAATAATATTATTATTGAATTCTTGACAATCATGGCTAATTCCACAGCACTTGCTGTGAGCTTCTCTCTGTGCATCCTTCAAACAATCGTTTTGCTTAAGAATAACTCAAGGTATTTGCATGTGTCATGAATTGCCTTTTTGGAGTTCAGGATTTTGTGTTTGTTTTGTCTGCTCTATGTTGTAGGTCCAACTAAGATTGAAGTCAAAACGATTTTTAATCTAGATTGAAATTAAATTCCTTTGTCTCCTAACCTTAAGTATTCGTGAATCATGAATAACTTGGGGTAGGAGACAAAGGAATTTTATTTTGGCCCAGGTTGAAATCATTTTGATTAACAAATTGTACATGTCCCTCAGAACTGTCAAGGAATGTAGTCAATCATAGATTGGAAAAAGTTTCTGGACCAGTGTTGCTGTCTTTCAGGCCACAACACTGCTACACATGTATATTTCCTTCTTAGAATCTGTATGTCTCCACTTCGAAAGACTGAAAATGGATAACCATGTGCACCACACTGTGTTTGTAGTTTTCTTAAGTTCATCATGTCGATCTCAGCCTAGCCAAGTTTCGCTGCAAAAACGGTTTGACACAAAATTTCGAAGCTTAGCGTGCGCCGCCCCTCTTAGCAAGCTTTTGCAAACACTGGAAATCCACCATTGAAATCGACTATTGTTACTTTACAATGGGCATCTTAAAGCGAGCGAAAGCCTCAAGCCAATTTACATGAATGTACTGACAGTTTCTACTATATCGCGCGCGACGCAAAACGCTTAGCGCACGACGTGATTCGCTTAACGCGTGACGCGAGTCGCGTTTTGCGCGAGGGTGGCAACTTACTTTGAGCGGTATGAAAAGTGTGTGAGTTCTTTTATGTCCCTTTTGAGTGGAAGATCAGGAGAGAAAGCCATCAGCTTAATGTCACCACAGCACGGCGCGATCATCTGAACTGGGGCAGATGTGGAGCCCTCATCGCGACCATTTCTGATTGTCAAACGTTTTTCTGGATTTGTTGTTTATGTGTAGGTGGCGATAGACATATTTAAAGGAATCCAAGACGTAGATGCTAGATATCTTGCAGAGAAATTGGAATTTACAGGACCACTAGTGGACCAGGTGAGCTGATTCATCATATATGTGCTGGCTGTACACTGTAGTTGGCTGAAAAGTAGTGAAAATCTAGGTCCTCGGGCAATTTTTGAGGATCCACACAACATATACATAGTGACAATATGAGGCACCATCGTTAGCATCCACAGACTCAAAAGTTAGAACCACCTTGTACAGCATAAGAAACATCACAGGAAAGTACTGTTCAGTAGCTTTCATTTGAATGGTCACACTTTAGGATTTCATCCAGACTCAAAAGGTAGAGCCACCTTGTACAGCGTAATAAACAACACCACAGGAAAGTACTGTTCAGTAGCTTTCATTTGAATGGGTACACTTAAGGATTTCATCCACAGACTCAAAAGTTAGAACACATTGTACAGCACGAAACACAACGCTACGGGGATTCAAGTACTTCGTTTGATAGGAATTTTCGATTTAGAGGTTTTTACAACATTGGATTTAATTGGAATCAAGACAAAATATACGTGACTCAAGCGTTCGAGGGGCACGAAGTTTAGTGTTGATCTTGTGTGTCCTTTCTAGCCCGAGCACAGACATTCCCCTGAACTTCACAAATTTCGTTCGGTGCTAGTGAGGAGAAATGAATTTGAATGAAAGTCATTTACTAAGCGGCGGATGAAAGTCTGAAGATGTGATAGATTAGTGCCGTTTTAAACACTACTTGTGCAATAGTCAAAAGAAAGCCTGAAAACATTTAGGCTTGTACCTGCAGGTGAAGGACTGAAGGAATGAGAAATTAATGCAGTTGCGGACGTTTTATAGCTTTTTTCAGTAGGCTTTCTTCCCGCTACTGCTGAAGTACTGTTCGCAGCTCTGATGATCTCTCGCACCTTCATTGAGGACCAAGTTGATAATTGGCATGTTGCTATTGTTGATCATTAGCTCGACGTTCACGACTAGTATAATTATTTTGATATTGAAGCCTAATTACCCGGGCTGCGCGCGTCTCGCGCGGCGCCCGGGTCTTAAACTACCGACGATTATTCTTTTTCGTCGTCGAGTATCATCCACAAATGGCACTTCCGGCGTTTCTGCGCAAGCGCTAACTATTTTTAACAACAGTGATGCGTGTTGTCACGTACGGGAAAATGTCGATTCATCTTGTGGCTTTTGAAGTCTGAACAAACAATATGTTAAGAGAAGTGTCTATGCGAATGTTTGCAAGTTCAACGGCGAGAAGAAAGCTTTTAACATGAGTAAACTTAATGGCAGATGGACTGCTTCAGGAGATTGCGAGTAGTCTCTAATTTTGGCGACGGATTTTGGGGCCACGTGCGCGCGCGAAGTTGCGAGGAGACGCGACGCGAGGGGAGCGCCAAAAATTAGAGACTACAGACAAAGGGAGTTTGACCTTTCCCGGCCGAGTGATTCGGAAGTGTAAATCTCATATCAACAGCAAGAATGATGCCTGTTGTCACGTATTGGAAAACGTCGATTCACCTTGTGTCTTTGAAGTCTGAACAACTAAATATGTTAAGAGAAGTGTCTATACGAATGTTTGCAAGTTCAACAGCGAGAAGAAAGCTTTTAACATGACCAAAATTTAACTCCAGATGGATTGCCGCCGTGTTCCCCGTATCGGGTGTCTGGAGAACTCAGACCTAGAAAACTCAGACCTCAGACCTAGAAAACTCACCCCCCCCCAAGTCTGGAAAACTCAGACCCCCTCAAAACTATACAAATTTTCAAAAGTCAAATAAACGTGGACAAAATGAATTATCGCCGTTCAGTGCGCTGAAATGTTACACCGTCTATTTATCGCAGATAACAAACACTTCACGTTATTATAATCGGCTCCGGAGCACGAGACCTAGAATACTTGGAGTAACAAGAGAACACGAAATTTCCCGTTGGTAAACAAACGTTTGCATTGATCTCTATAGGCCGCTGAGCAGATAAAGTCACTCTATAAACTCTTCCTAAAAGTTGACGCCACTCAAGTGGAGATTAATCCGTTTGGAGAAACGCCTGATGGAAAAGGTAAAATGTGTGAAAATGAATGGAAGGGTAGAATAGTTGTGTGGTAGGAATTACGTCAAAACTCTCAGAGCGATTTCTATTGAGTATCGAAAGTAATTCTCGTGCGCTTTATTTTTGCATTACGTTCCTCTATGATTGGTTGACAAAACTCGCGGCACTTTCTCAACCAATGAGAAGCAAATGCTCGAGCGGAATCTCCCGCGCTTGACACCTGCTGCAATGCAATTGCTTCGTATTCTGATTGGTTCATTGCACTGGTTGTGTCTGTTTTTGATTGGTTAGAGTAATTTTATTAGTTTTGGTTTTACGGCACTCATTAAAATAAGCTCTAATCTATGTGGACGTAATTCATCTCATTGTGATACCAAAAGTGATTTCCTTTCATTTAAAATGAACTAATCAGAATTTTGAGGAAGTGTTTGCAGCTGACGCCAAGCGCGGGAAAATTCATGCGTGCAAGTCACGAGTTGGTTTTTTTGGTTTTGCTTCTCATTGGTTGAGAAATTGGCGCGAGTTTTTCTAACCAATCACACAGCGAAATAACCTTAGCAAAACCAAAGCAAGCGAGAATTACTTTCGACACTGAATCCGCAAGGAGCCTTCATGTCGTTTCTTAGTTATAAAACTTTTGCTGTTGTTGAAATCTTTCAGTTGTGTGTTTTGATGCCAAGTTTAACTTTGATGACAGCGCCAAGTTTCGGCAGAAAGAAGTGTTTGCTATGGACGACCAAAGTGAGAGCGACCCTAGAGAAGTGGAGGCTGGAAAATTTGACCTCAATTACATTGGCCTGGATGGGAATATTGCCTGCCTTGGTAAGAGAGTTTCGAGATAAGTGTTAGTTAATAAAAATAGTTTGGCGGAGGTGACCTGAGACCAGCGCGCGGAATAGTCTGGGCCGAGTATCTGAACCTGACTTCCGGTGCCACGGCACGGGCTTGGTGGGCCGCGCACGATTTTCCCGCCATAACTTTCAACCTTGAATAGAAATAACTTTCAACCTTGAATAGAAAATGAGTGAATCCAGCTGACTGAAGACTAAAGATTTCTTTTGTTGTGTTCTCTAGTGAATGGCGCCGGCCTTGCCATGGCAACAATGGACATCATCAAACTCCACGGGGGTGCCCCTGCTAATTTCCTTGACCTAGGGGGTGGGGTACAGGAGGAAGGTGTGTTTCAAGCTTTTAACATTGTTTACGAAGGATCCAAGGGTGAGTGGAAGCTTGAAGATCGTGTCTAGGCCAGTAATTGCAGCAGTAATTGTGATGTTCCCGTGACGACGGACAACTACCCATGCATATGTTCGCAAGTAATATAGTTTATTGTCTCTGGAATCGGTGCCAAGCACGCAAAAGAGACAGATGTTATTTCCAACTTTACTTGTAACTGATTTAGAAAGTGATGTCTTTGTGTCACTGACAAAAGATGGTGGAAATTTGTCATACAAACTGTTTGCCGTGTATAGAAAGAAAATATAATTTCGAGTGAAACAGGTAAAGTTTGTCAATGTTCCCGGCAAGTAATCTGTTATAGTTGTTTCGGAACGGCTTGAAAGTTTGCCGTAAATTCCCAACTGGATTATCCGAACGGGAAATGTTTGTTACATTGGCTGCCCGATGATGATCATACTATTCCTATACTCTCGCTGTAAACAAAATAATTTCGTAAATGGTTCCTTTTTTTTTTCTTATTTGCCATTTGCACAAAACGTGGACAAACCACTTTCTTCATGTCATTTTATATTTTTCCCGCAGGTAAAGTCAATTTTGGTGAATATTTTCGGTGGCATCGTTGATTGCTCAATTGTCGCAAACGGGATAACCTCTGCTTACAAAATGCTGAACGTGAAAGCGCCAGTTGTTGTGCGATTAGAAGGTTAGTTTAAACCTCGCTTTTTATTTTCAAAGAATTGTCATTGAACTGAAAAAAGACAAATTTCAAAAACCTATTTTATTTAATTTCAAGCTTTTTATATTTACTCATTCTTGGAAAACAATATGCCATCATTTTCTTAACTGGAAGCCCTTCTATGAGCCTTCAACAAAGTCACTGTTGGATTGTAAATTGTGTCAAACTCTTTGCGACGTTTTGTAACCCGTTGGCCACTTTCCCACAATTTTTATCTCACGATATCGCCGGATTTTGTAAGCCGTGAAATGTTTCTCGCATTTTACTTTTCTTGGCGGGTTCCCACCAAAGTCGACTCCTTATTGGTTCGTTTGATGTTAAGTTGCTCTCGGATTGGCTGAAAAAATTAAAAAACAAACAAATATTTGGCCTAACTTTCTCTTTATTTTATGTTCAGGCACAAATGTCGAAATGGCCAAACACATTCTGACCGAGAGTGGAATACCGCTGATCCTTGCTGATGATATGGACGACGCAGCTAGAAAAGCAGTCATCAGTCTTGTGGACTGATGAATTATGGGTATCTGTGGAGGTCGCGGGATCACCGTGAACAACTCACGGGTTGAACTTAACCTGACTTATGGGATACAGTTGGACTCCAGGACAACGAAGAACATTGATATCTAGAATCTCAAGTTGCACATTTATGAGGCAACCAGTTTTCTGTATGGTGTGAGCCTACCTTCTAATGCTTTAGTTGAATTAGACACTTCGGGCGTTTGCTGGTTAACAGCTAAACAAGAAATTTATTTGAACAATTTAATGACAAATTTATGCAAATGCGATTTAATTCTACTTGGACAGCAGTCCAGACGTACACACCCATCCATTCAGTGTCTTGACAACAAGTAATTTAAGTTTGCATATATGGTTAGCTCAGTTGGTAGAGCACTACAATGTGCACCGTTATCGCAGAGGTCATGGCCTCGACCCTCGTACAAGCCTGATTTTTTCAGACTTTATTTTACTGGGGGAGGGGGGGCACTAAAAAAATTATACGGGGAGGCTCCGCCCAAGGTCCGACCCTTACCCTTTTACTACACCATTTTTGACAGAAAAGGTACTCCTTTCGTATACCTTCCATTGACAAATGGTACGCCTTTAATATACCTACCACTGGAACAGCACAGTCATAAGGTATGTGTTTGAAATATTTTAATGAAAGGCCCTTTTAAATACCTAAATGACAGATTTCCCTACCCTTTCATATACTTCGACCTCGTGAA
Organism: Pachyseris speciosa; assembly: GCA_016490735.1. Taxonomy (NCBI): domain Eukaryota; kingdom Metazoa; phylum Cnidaria; class Anthozoa; order Scleractinia; family Pachyseridae; genus Pachyseris; species Pachyseris speciosa. Next base: position 2,231,036 of record JAEMWC010000013.1, on the reverse strand, counting down.
ATCTCTACCCTTTCATATACCTGAAGCGTGAAAAAGGTCCCCCTTTCGGGCGTTGCCTCCCCGTATAGGCCATTATAAGGAGTACCCCCCCCCCTACCCGGGTTATTTTCACTACTGCTTAAGTAGTGTTCCTAACTATGACGATCATTCACATCTTCATTACAAGGTAGTTTATATCAGCTACCCTTTCCCCATCCCGTAAAAAAGAATGACCCCTCAGCCAATACCGAAAAGGTACACAGTTGTTTCAGTTACTCAGATCGCAGCAGTATACCATATGGTAAAAGCCGTTGTATAGACCTTTTTTCATAATGGCCGAGCCCGACTGAAAAGGGTCTATCCGGGAGCTGTGTCACAATAATGCTTCCATGCTTTTAGTTTTCTGTGACCAGACATCAAGGTATTTTCTTAAAGCGGCTTCTTGCCTTAGGATCTTCTAAATTTGTTCCTACAGCGGCAAATCATTGAATGACTATATGGCGGATTACGTTATTTCATTGTCACGCATTCTCGAGGTAGGATACGTGACAACACCAAAGGGGCATCAATTGGTGCGCGAAGTGAAAACCGCTTTTTCTGTAAAATAAGTAACTGAAAGTGGTGTTCAAATAATAAAATGGTTTTGTTTAGAAATTTATACTGTCTAAGTCGTTTTCGGTGAGCTGTGATCACAAACCCGCACAGTCGGCGATAGAAAGGTAAAGCGGACAAAATCGATGTTCGCACGTACAAATCTCACATAAACGTGGAAGAGCCTTACGCCCAGATCAAATGTTTCCAAGAATGGAGACTCGGGGAAGGCTTGAAGAGAAGATTCTCTCGTTTGTCGAAGCTGAAGAGTTGCACGGAATTTTAGGGTAAACAGTAGCTACCAATGTGCTGCTGCCTTAGCAAATACCGTAAAAGCTCTAGTAAGCCACCCCCCCCCCCTCTCTAATAAGCCCCCCGTTTGAAAGTCGTTTTTTTGTAATAAGCCCCCCTCTCTAATAACCTTCTCCCCCCCCCCCCTTTTTTTGGGACATGAGATTTTGTAACGAGCCCCTCCTATTCCCTATTATGAAATCCATTTCAGCAGCACAGTTGGTTTATTTTTAAACAAATGTACACTCAAACCCATAATACTATTGGTTGCTCTTTATTAAATAATCAAGTTTCACTGCAATTGTTCGAGTTTGGTACGAAAACTATTATAAGACAAAAACGGCGAGTTTGATTGAGATTTCAAATAAGCCTCTCCCCATCCCCCACCCTCTCTAATAAGCCCCTGTCAATGAGGACTAAGGGGGGGGGGGGGGGCTTAATAGAGCGTTTACGGTATGTTCAAAACGACCCATGAATCCCGCGTCATCTCCAGGCGGACGTTTGTGGACTATCGTGCTCGATTGTTCATAGAAGGTTGAAACACTATTTGTACAACCTCCTGTGAGCTGTCACAACAGCGAGAAGGAGAAGCCGAAGTAGAAGGAGAAGAAATGGAAGAAGAACAATGCAAGATGGACGTGGCTATCAATTACTACTAATGAATAAAGGGGATTAGTTTCTAAAGAAACTGTGGTGCTGTGTTGGTGGGGGAGTAAAACACGAAAAATTTGGTTAATCAACGGAGTTGATAATGTAAATTGACCACCGTACAGGGATTCGCTAATCGAATCCCTGTACGGTGGTCAATTTACATTATCAACTCCGTTGATAAACCAAATTTTCGTATCAATTACTACTGCCGTGAGGGGATTGGGTACGCTTTTAGGTCACGCTTTTTACATTATTTGTCACGCACTAGGTCACGCCACATTTAAACATGGCTGAGTTCAAAATTGTCCAAGAAACGGATGGCGAACTTGTGGGTCCTCGACATGCTTGGTTTGCGGTGTGCGGATTCCTTTTTATGAACCCAACGTAGACAAAGATTTTGAGAAAGATTTGAGCCGATTTGAAACCCGTGCAGACGATGTGTTCGTCGTTAGTTACCCCAAATCAGGTAAGCTGCAAATATGGTACCCCATTGGAAACGATTTCGGAATAACAACAACAACAACAATACTTTATTTCACCCCATCATTATTACAACAGAAAATATAAAAATATACATAGAATAGATGATAGGGTGCAGGCTGCCCGAAATAACCTAAGAGTTAAAAATGCCAGGCAGCCAGCTGTAAGAAATGTTAAGGTCAGGGACACAAGAACAAACACACATAAATACACACAAAAACAAAATTAAACAGAGTTAAGTAAAGTACCAGTATTTTAAAATGACCATAATTCTTACGTTGCAAAACAGTATAATATCTTATCTTAGAATTACAAAATCGAAATCGAAGTACAGATGTCTAGTAATCTTTGATTAAGTGCTGTTTCATTTTCTTTTTAAATAAAGACAAAGAAGACGATTTAATATCTTCATCAATGGAATTCCACACTGATGGACCTTGAAATCTAATATTGAATATTCCATAATTAGTTCTTGCTTTTGGGAGATAATAAGACTGTTTTGCAGCAAGCCTTGTATTATAGCTATGAATCTGTGTTATTTTAGTGAAAAAAGAAATAAAAACAGGTGGTAATAGTTGATTGTGATATTTGTACATAAAGATGGCTAAATCAAAAGTTACTAGGTCCAAAAATTTTATAATTTCAAGAGACTTAAACAAAGGACTAGAGTGTTCATCAAATCTAGAGAAGGTAATAATTCGCATTGCTTTTTTCTGTAGAATAGCAATTGGCTGGAGAGTAGTCTTATAGGTATTTCCCCAGATAATTAATAGAATACCCGGCCACTTGTCCAAGGCTTTTGAAGAACAAGGCATATTGCAATGGTGGCTATAGTTATTCAAGAGACTATAGTATCGTTATGCTGTGCTAACTCCATATAGTATAGGTCCTTCTAAATTTGATAAAATATCGAAGGATTTGTATGGAGTCAACAGAGCATAATAGTGCTAATATCTCGCCCTCAAACAGTAAGAAAATGTCGACTTTTGACAGGGATACCTTTTTTATTGTGTCTTTTCGGATCATATGAACAAATCCCATAATTTCACAAATTTAGTTTTTATGACTCCATCACTTTAGGACTCTATATTAAAAGGGTAAGGGTTCCCCCCCCCATCCTGATGACTTGGTCTGTGGGTTGTTTCGTTTGGGACAAATGTCACTGTCGCAATGTGCAATGACAACAGAGGAATGGAAAGGGAACTGTCGCCACCTGACGTGCACTTTATGCCAATTTATGTCAATTGTTGGTGTTTTGGGAGAAGATTGTCGCCTGTTTTTGGAGCCATAAATCGCTTGTCACTTCTACCCCTTGGAAGGCCTCTTTATTAGGGTTTGCTAAAGGGTTGATTCCTCTTTGTTGGGAATGTATTCTTGACCAGCCCAAGGGCCTCTTCACATCAACCCAGTTGACTGGGCTAACCCGGTTACTGAGATCTTGCCTCACTACTGAATGCTTTGCTTGGTTTCTCAGACCGAGACCTCAATAACCGGGCTGGAAATTTTGTGATATGAGCACTCCAGCCTGGTTACCAAGATGAAAATGATGCAAATGCATTTTTGTCAATAAAACGGGCAGTATTTGATTTTTACTTTTTTGTTCTTCTGTTTACTAAAATTTTGGGATAATTTCTTTATTGATAGTTAATGTAAAGATAAAGGATTTTTAGGTTTCTAGAACTGATAACAGTGAAAATTTCTTGCCAGACTTGTTCTTTAGGCTTCACACCTGAATGGTTGCATCACCTCTTTTCATCTCAGTGACCGGGCTGCAATTTCCCATACAAACAGATTATAAAATTCATGTCGCTAACCAAGCCAGCCAGATTACCAGGCTCATATGAAGAGGCCCTAAGGAGCAATACATTTTGTGGTATGTTGTCAGTTCTCTAACCGGTTATGTTGCAAGTTTGATCAAATGCTTGATAAACAATAATTCCCATGCTATAAACTACTGTTCTTTACATGTGAAATTGGGTGTAAAAAAATATATTAATGGCAATGGTTAATGCAAGAGTGGTGAAATTATTATGAGGAATTAGGCAGCAAAGATACAGTAGTATTGGAAAGAAGTTAGGGTGGCAAAAGGGGAAGGGAAACAAAAAGAAAAGAGTTGGATTACTGGGATGGAGAAGAGGCCCACAGGCTGCACACTGTGCTATCCCTCCTTGTGCTTGAAACGTGTACAGTGCCTCTTGTCCCTAATGTATTTCCTTATTTTTGCCTTAACTCCACTTGATGATGATGATGATGATGATGATAAATAATTACCATTAATTTAGTTACTATTGTTATCAATTGATGATGATGATGATGATGATGATGATAATGATGATGATGATAAATAATTACTATTAATTTAGTTACTATTGTTATCAATTGATGATTCTGATGATAATGTTAACAACTCTCTTTCTACAGAAAGCTACCATCCCACTATGTTAGTACTCAGATGAGTGATGTGGTGTGAAAATGATGTTATAGACAAAAAATTGAATAATTTAGCATTAGCATTCTAGTAGATCAATAATTGAAGGGCTGAGAGCATAAACTGCCTATGTGTAATTTTCGGCCGTTTTTTTAGTTCGCTTGGATTTGTCCAAATTTTTGCATGTGAACTGCATTTTGATTCAAAAACATTGTCCCGTATTTTTTTTTCACCGATTTCTTTTTCGTTTTCGAGAAATAATGTATGCAAAAAAAAAAAAACACCTAAAACTACACATAGGCAGTTTATGCCCCCAGCCCTTCAATTGTAAATTTAAGATTGTTTGAGAATTTGTTAAAAAAGTTTTAAAATATTGATAAAAAAACAGAATGGTTTATCAAAGCAATAATAATAATAATAATAATAATAATAATAATAATAATAATAATAATAATATCTGTATCTGGATGTGAGGTATTAGCCAAAACAGAGTACATCTCCAGGCACAATAATGCTGCAGCATATCTCCATTGGAGCATCTGTTAAAGATCATGATATAGAGACTACAGACAAATGGTACGAACACGAGCCAGAGACCGTGATGCACAATAAAGATAACAACATCACCATCATGTAGGACATGCCAGTCAATACTGATAGAACTATAACAGCGAACAGACCAGACATCGTCATTAAAGATTCAGAAAATTCCACCTGCAAACTGATTGATATGACTGTTCCATCAGATAGAAACATCGCACTGAAGGAAACTGAAAAAAAAGGCAAGTACAGAGACCTAGAACTAGGAATACAGAGAATGTGGCATATGGAAACTGTAGTGATCCCTGTGGTCGTTGGTGCGCTTAGTACAGTGAAGAAGGGTATGGTAGAAAACATCAAGAAAGTATCAGAGAGAGCTACTATGACAGAGATTCAAAAGATCTGCATGCTGGGATCTGCGCGAATCCTCAGAAAGGTGCTCAGTGTATAACAGAATGATTGACTTGAGTGACTGACGCTCTAGGTGCATGGTTTGCGCCCGGCTGATGCACAAAAAGAACACCAGCAAAGACTGTGATAACAGAGACAATAATAATAATAATAATAATAATAATAATACCCGATAATAATAATATATGGCTTTGATAAAGCACACAATGTTTTTAAAGTTCATTTTTTAATGAAGACATGTTTCGGATGAGACATCATCATCAGTTGTACAGTGCGTGGGCAAGGCAAATGAAATAAATCTGGGAAAAATGTGAAGTGACTGACAATTCTTGAGGAAGTTGACACCAAGCAGGGCTTTTTTCACTTTTGTAGAGGTCTTCTCGAAGTGGCAAAGCTTGCCAATGGACAGCTTGTGATCATATTTGGCCGCTAGATCATGTAAAATGTTACCAACTGAAGGCTTCTTAGCAGCACAAAGTAAGATATAGACCCTTTTCATAATGGCAACCGACAAATTATTCTTTTATTTTTATGATAATGAGCCCTACTAGCCTCGTCAGCATGTGTAAAATTCAATAGAATTTTTTCATTAAAGTGAGGTTAGTAGGGCTAATTAACACATATACAAAAGAATAATTAAAATCGTCCGCCATTATGAAAAAGGTCTATGGCTTTGATAAACCAGTGACACAATATTTTAAAGTTCAATTTTTAATTAAGACACTTCACATTTTTCCCAGATTTATTTCATTCACCTTACCCACGCACTGTTCAAATGATGATGGATGATGTCTCATCCGAAACATGTCTTCATTAAAAATGAACTTTAAAAACATTGTGTGGTTTATCAAAGCCATATCTTACTTTGTTCTGCTACGAAGCCTTGGTAACATTTTACACGATCTAGTGGCCAAATATGATCACAAGCTGTCCATTGCTGAGCTTCGCCACTTTGAGAAGACCTCTACAAAAGCGAAAAAAGCCCGGCTTGATGTCAACTTCCTGATCAAGAATTGTCAGTCAGTTCATGTTTTTCCCAGATTTATTTCATTCGCCTTGCCCATGCACTGTACAACTGACGATGGATGATGTCTCATCCGAAAATTGTTTTCATTAAAAAATGAACTTTAAAAACATCATGTGGTTTATCAAAGCCATATCTTACTTTGTGCTGCTACGAAGCCTTAATAATAATAATAATAATAATAATAATAATAATATAATAATAATAATAATAATAATAATAATAATATAACAATGATGATGATGATGATGATGATGGTGATGGTGATGATGGTGATGTTGATGATGATGATGATGATGATAATCTAATTTATACAACACTGCCTCAAGATGTAGATTGCATTTTCCTGTCATTTATCCCCTCTCTCATCACATGAAAGTTGAGAAATATTGTTCATTCCTTTATTGATGTAATTATGCTTGCAGGGACTACTTGGCTGCAAGAGATTGTCTGGCAAATCTACCATAATGGTGAAATCAGCACAGAAAGTCTGGACAAAACATATTCCCATCTGGAAAAAAGCCAGCTCTTTCTTAGGCCTGGGGACGACCCACAAGTTGCTCTTGATTCTCGACCCAGTCCCCGGCTAATCAAGTCACATCTTCCCTATCACGTGATCCCAATGAGTGACAACGAGGCTAACAGAAGCAAGTACCTGTACATAGCTAGGAACCCAAAAGACGCTGCTTTATCGTTCTATAACTTTGTTAACAGTTTTGGCCCCCACAGTTACTTCAGCGGAACGTGGGAGTTTTTTGCCACCTTGCTTGTAGAAGGCAAAGGTAGATGCCATGAAATTTCACAGATAACCTTTGATTTTTACAGATGATGGATGGGAAGCTGTTACTTAGACTGCAAAACAGTCGGATTTTATTTTCGTCTTTCGAAGGCGCGAATTCTCGCGCTTCGCGATTTTTATTTTCGTTTACAGGTGGTTTGCAGCCAATCTCTGGGGACACAGATAACAATGGTGAAACGAACAAATGCTGGTGGATGAACACAAGGAGCTAATGAGAGATGTATTGTTTACTTCCACCAGCATGGCGGCGATGACGTAACGAGCAAACCACCTATTGAAGGAGCGAATTTTCGGTTTTTTATGTTCGTTTATTGAAGGCGCGAAATCTCGCTGCTCGCGCGCGACCCTCACACGCCCGCAGTTTTAGCGTCGCTCCCCAGTCTCGCCCTACGTTTTCACCCGCGCTCCAGACCTTTCGCTGGACGAGACCTCGCATTCGAACAAAATACGGCTGTTTTGCAGTCTAGCTGTTATTCAACCAAATATTCAGTAAACAAAAATCATTTTTTTTCTGTAATAGCTAACCCCAAGATGGACAAACACTGCGAACGATTTTGCTCCATGTAAAATGTTAGATTCGAGGAGTCTCTGTTTCTTTCCGGTTATCACTGGAATGGATACTCTAAAATAAGGTGAGACATTTTGTGATACATATACAATATAACATATCTCAAAATTATCGTCATTCGTGGAACATTTGGTGACGTTATATGGCGATAACCGACAACCTGGACAACGTTAAAGCCTGGTTTTCACTAGCGACGCAAGCGCAAGCACTTATTTCACTGTGGAAACGGGCTTAACGCAAGCATAAGCATAAGCGCAAGCACAAGCGCAAGGGTCAAAATTTTTCCTTTTCCTTGTGCTTGCGCTTATGCTTGCGTTCGCTTGCGAAGTGTTCGTTTTCACTTGGCATAAGCTGCTTGTGTTTGCGCTTATCCTTGCGCTTGCGCTTGCGTCGCTAGTAAAAACCAGGCTTAACTCGAAACAACACTCTGTTTAAAGGCAGAGAAGAACTGCTGGGTTAGACACTGATCTCTAGTGATAAGACCTAAGCGCTGACTCGAAATGGTTAGCCTTCATATAATGTTATGGCCGTGACACCACATAAATTTGTTAAAACTTGCCTCCCTCATCAGCTACCAATCGTTGGTGTAGTGGATATGGATGTCGTTGTGACGCCTGTAACCCGGGTTTCAAAGATTATTTTTTAGACTTAGTGAAAATTTACTAAGATCGTTTTTTACTTTATATATACAAAACTAAGTGTGTGACCTGACTTTGGAGTATCCATTCTAGTCACGACCGTTTCTCTCTATTCGTACACAAAGGCACACAACAGGTTACGTGTTTGATCAAGAGTTTTTCGTTGTTGCAACGCGTCCACATAAACAATCCCACAATAACTTGCGGTGCCACTCAGTCCCAGGCTTTTCCACAATAAGGTCTTTTCCTGTTTGGTGCCCCTGGTCGACACAATGAATAAAAATATTTGACCTATTTCAATGATTAAGTATCTGTTGTCTCTATTCCATATAGGAGCGTTCGGTTTGTGGTCTGAGCACGTTTTACCTTGGTGGGAACACAGACAAGAACCAAATATCTTATTCCTCAAATATGAAGACTTAAAAAAGGTATACACTTTCTTTCATGTACTTCCATGGCTTGTCTGATAGATTTTATTTAGCTTTTCGCCTTCTCGCTCACTGGCTAGACTCGGCTATTTTTCTGTAAGCAGGTTCAATTGGCTCTTCCACAGCCCCGCACCAATTATTTGAAGAACAGTTTCTCTTACAGCGGAGCCGGGTTGTGGAACAGCCTATCCAGTGGCCTTCGAGCAGCAACATCTTTACATGATTTTAAACTTAACCTACGCCACCACAGTTCTGAATGAGTTTTAACACGGTATCCTTGTAAAGCAGCTTTTAGTGTACAGTTAATTAGTTCAGTTTTTAGGTTGGTTACTTTAGTTGGGGATAATTATAGTTAAACTTTTATCATTTTATAATCCTTGCTGAGGGTTTAACGTGTATAAATAAAGTTACCATTACCATTACCACAGAAGAGGAATAGTGTACAAGTATCGGGGAAGGGGGGGGGGGGGGGGGGGGGTTGGGGGCAGCGCGAAAAAGGTTGGGAGCACGAGGGTACAGATACGGGAAGCGGAAGATTTTGAGCCCCCCTGTCCCCTGCTTTACTCACGGCCGACAAAATCTCAAGTTAACCTTTTTTTGTTCTGCGATTTCCGCTTTGTCTCAGGACCTCCATGGTAATGTTCGCAAGATCAGTGAATTTCTTGGGAGACGTCTTCCAGAAGACACCATTGCTAAAATCGCCCATCAGTGCACGTTTGGTGAGATGAAGAAAAATGCTGAAAATTTTACTGTTGAAAACATCCCTTCTAAACCAAGCCTTCTTCGCAAGGGTAACGTTGGAGATTGGAGAAATTATTTTAGTGAAGAATTAAACCGGAAATTTGAAGAGCGCCTTTTGTCTAAGTTAAAAGGAACAGGACTGACTTTCGAGTTTGAATAGTAATAGTAATAATGATCATGATTATGATTACGATGACGATGATCACAGTTGCTTTGCATGTCAACGATGAAATTAGTGTGACCATTTAGAGGACGAGTGTAGTCCCCTATTTATCTTAGTGACAGCAAAGCGAGTGACATACGCGAGCGCGCGTGTAAAGTGCCTCCGCGAGGAACGCGACGCGCGAGGAGAAGAAAAATATAAACATGTCATTCCCCTCCCCACGTCCTTTTCGCGGGAGAGGAGTTACATTCCGTCCCTAAGAAAAATAAGGACTCGTATTCTAGTGACCCTTCATATCTTCAAAACAGTCTTCTTGAGGTTCTGTTTATTACGTCAACAAGGTGGCCGTAAGTATGTTTGCAAGTCATCTTCATCTCAGCATTTTTACTACGAACAACAATCAGCTCTCCTTTAACCTTACGAAACGCTTAGGTCCAGGTCCAGCTCATGCGCCTTTTTGCATCTCTTGGCCAAATTGAACAGCCACAACTCGACAATGTCATCGCGCTAGTCTCTTGATTTATTAGGGAGTTTAAGAAACGAGGACGCGACGGCAACGAAAACGTCATTTGAAAATATATCTTCTCGTTGTTGTAGCACTTTCGCGATTATTCCAATTTGTTCAATTTGTAAAATAGCGGCGAGCTATCCAAGAACTAAATTTCTATGAACGGCGTTAAAGTAAAGAAAAAGACAGAAAAATATGAATCATGTGCTCACGTTCTCGCCAAAACCTAAAATTTGGTCATTTCACGTTGTTGTTTTGCAGAGGACGGCAAAGAAATGTACCAAAATGTAAAATGCACTTGCTGAGCTATTTTGTTTTGCTCATTAAACCTGTTTTGTGACGTTCTCGTTGAGGTTCCCGTCCTCGTTTCTTACACTCCCTAATGGACTCTCCCAGGAGCCCATGACGAGGAGCGTGCAACTCCCATATCACGGCATGTCAAGGCATTTTTCACAGACCGATCTGTTTTGAGAGTCTTTTCCCGCAAAAAAAGGGCAACGAGGACGGCAACAGCAACGAGATTGCACCTGCAGATAGTTGTGATGTAATTGGGGATCCTGCGGGCGTCTGACATTCGCGGGAAATTCAATCTAAAAATAAACTGGTCTGTGAAAATGCCGTGACAGGAATGTAGGGCAGTTGTACGCTCCCATCTCGCTACACTTAGCGTTACCTCCCAATGTCGCCGTATGGTGCATCTCAATAGATCGGGCAATATGCCCAACCATTTTCATTTCAGAGGCAATATGATTGACAATATCTTGAAAGTGACAGAGACAATGACATTGACAGTGACAGTGACAATGTCAATGGTTGATTGAGTGATTGATTGATTGATTGATTAACTTTATTTTAACACGGTAAATTAACACGTGATTGATTAACTTTATTTTATCACGGTAAACTCGTCATGATATACAAAGAAACCTTCATTACTTTAAATAGTACTACAAGTTTAAGAACATTACTATAGCAGTACAAAAAGCCTGCTTTACGTGACTGCTGTGTATTAAATATCACAAAAGAAAAGCCCGCGGTAACCCCATCTATGTACCATATTTCTAAGTGTCTTGCAACCCGACTTCCGGTGATTCCGATCGGAGACCACCAGCCAGCCCAGAACGTTCTGAGAAAGTCAGCCTGCCTCAATTCAACTGGTACAACTATTCCAGAGAACTGCTCCTGAGTAGTTGAAGCTATTTTTCATGTATTTAATAATTTGTGTGTGGCCGGGTTTTAGCAAGTTTGCCATTAGAGTCTCTTAAAGAGTAGTTGCAGACGCTGCTACGAACGAGGTTGTCGGTAAACAAATTCAGAACTAAGATAATGAGGAATGAGGCTGTCACAACAGTGGCAAGGAAGGTGCCGGGCAGTGACAGTGACGATTAACTGCGAGTAGTCTCTAATTTCGGCGATGGATCAGTTTGGGGCGGGAGGAATACACACACGCGCACGAACGTTGCGTATCCTCGCAATTTCGCGCGCGCGCGTGTATTTTTCCCTCACCACAATCCTTCACCATCTTCAGTTACGATGTCAATGTCGCCCACTGGTCGAGATACGTTCAACTGATGATCAAACCACAGTGCATTTCTCCACGACCATCAGCAACTCATGATCACTCACTGGCGTATCCTCGTCGTTCATTTCGTCTGGTTTCAAAAACGGCACCACAAGAATTAAGAAAGCACTTAAAAGAACCAAGCCCCCGCCATGTAAAATGCCGGCGGGTACGAGCCAAAGCTGTCCGCTACAAAACCTGCGCAGTGAAAGAAAACAAGACGAAGTTAGGCGCTGAAAATGAGTGATTAAGACGACTATATGCTGCTTAGAACGGACTATTAGAGTGTAGTCATTAGCCAGTCCTTTTAGGGACTGAAATCACTGTTACTCATGTAAGTTATGCTCAAAGGGTGGAGGTTGGAGGTGGTCACGTTATTTACTGGATGTGTTCGTCCAGGCACTAGTTTCGATTGATGTCTAGAATCACAGCCTCAATCCACTCACCCCGAGAGCAGGTCCAACAGCGGAAACAGCGTTCGTTGTGCTCTGGTACAATCCAAAGCCCTGGACGCGTCTCGTACCTCTGAAACAAAACATGGCCGCAATATACAATGCGCATGCCATTGCCCCGTCGGCAGATCCATAGAATATAAAGAAGACCACGAAATGAATGTTTTTTGTCGCAAGTGGAAGAAGCAGAGTGGCAACCCCATCCACGGCAGCGGCGATCTGGAACACATAGCAAGCCTGGATCCACGTGACATCGCATAAGCGACCAATCAACGGGCGAAACAACATTGACATCGCGCCGCTGTACATGTAAAACTTTGAGGACTGTGTGGGCGATATTCCTATATTTTCGCAGTGGCGAACCTGGGAATTGGGATAACTAGTAAGTGACTTTAATTAGAGACGATTAATGGAAAATAAGTTGTTTTAGAGCGGATTTCAATCGAGCATCGAAAGTAAATTCGGTTTGCTTTGGTTTTGCATTGCTTCGATCTGTGATTGGCCAACAAAACTCGCACCACTTTCTCAACCAATTAGAAGCAGAACCAAAACCAATCGTGACTTACGCGAGCACATTTTCCCGCTCTTTGAGCCGGCTGCATGTAATTTCTTCGTATTTTGATTGGCTCATTGTACTGTTACGGTTTATTGTGATTGGTCAGAGTGATTGCTTTGGTTTTGGTTTAAAAAAATTACTCCGATCAATCGACTGACGCAAGCAGCACAACGAACCAATCAGAATACGAAGTCAAAGCAATTGACTTTGGTCTTGGTTCTTATCGGTTGAAAACCTGTCGCGGGTGTTGCTAGCCAGTAACCAAAGACGGAGCGAACTAAGGCAATCAACCAAAGGGAACAAACCATATTCGTATCCTCCGTAATGAGACTATGGAACTAGCGCAAGCTAGCACACGAGCCTTGAACGGGGGCCTGTTTTCTCGTGTAAATATACCCCTCGCAAGAGCCTCCACTTCATTCTAGATCCGGTTTAACACTGAGAATACGAATATGTTCTACTGAAAACTGCTCTAAAAAGTGTTGTCTGTAAGTGCAAGTCTCGCATGTTAGTCTTGACCCCCCTTTCGGTAAAATCTTGTATTGGATAACAAAATTAATGTTTAAAACTATGAAAAACTACAACGAGGAGTATTTGCGGGGCTTTTTTTAACCTTTCAGTACAGATTTTGGCATGAGAAACCAATAAACAAACAAACCGGCTAAAACAAATTGCCCCAAACAATGAGACATGGTCAAAGTTTAGTAAATTTAGATAAATGACTGTGAATGCGTGGAGATCATTCCGTGATGTAGCCCAGCTGCACACAGGCTCTTCATTTGGGCAATTCAGAGAGGTTGGCGCTCGGTCAAATTCTAAGGGATTGGGGCGATCGAGGGAAAGTGTCTCTGTGTGATTTGCAACCTGCGTGGCAGCCTGGATGTGATGGCTGTGCTGCCTACAGCCTTTGGAAAAAGCCCTGTGTTTCAAGTTTTTGCTCTTGTTAAATCGATGGATTCGACTTCATCGAATGGCTGTGCCCTCGTAATTGTCTCTCACGCGGAAACCTACACTGACGGATATCCGTCCGATCGGAAAAACGCACAGCTAGTCAACGGATTTGCCAAGCCATTTGAAACGGTTATCAAGAGCAGTTGATACATAAATATTGAAGGACGGAAAATGACTGGAATTTTGAAGGACACAAACAAGCAATTGCACGATAAATGTTTACATTTAAAATGGCTACAGACCCGGGGAGGGGGGGGGGGGGGCACTAAGAAAAATTTAATCCAGGGAGGCTCCGCCCCAACGTCCGATCCCTTGCCCTTTTATATACCATTTTCGGCAGAAAAGGTACCCCTTTCGTATACCTTCCATCAATAAATGGTACCCCTTTCCTATACCTTCCATTGGAACAGCCATAAGGTATGTGTGTTCGAAATATTTTAGTGAAGCCCTTTTCACTACCTAAATGACAGATTTCCCTACCCTTTCATATACTTCGACTCGTGAAATCCCTACCCTTTCATATACCTGAAGCGTGAAAAAGGTACCCCTTTCGGGCGGAACCTCCCCGTATAGGCCATTATATGGAGTCCCCCCCCCCCACGGGGGGGGCACTAAGAAAAATTTAATCCAGGAGGCTCCGCCCAACGTCCGATCCCTTGCCCTTTTATATACCATTTTCGGCAGAAAAGGTACCCCTTTCGTATACCTTCCATCAATGAATGGTACCCCTTTTTGGAACAGCCATAAGGTATGTGTGTTCGAAATATTTTAGTGAAGCCCTTTTCACTACCTAAATGACAGATTTCCCTACCCTTTCATATACTTCGACTCGTGAAATCCCTACCCTTTCATATACCTGAAGCGTGAAAAAGGTACCCCTTTCGGGCGGAGCCTCCCCGTTTAGGCCATTATATGGAGTCCCCCCCCCCCCCCCCCGGGGACTACAGATCACTTTATCAAAGGATACTAAAACCATGATCTGTTTTGCTGGATAAACTGAGACGGAGCAGACGCCAGAAGTTTACATACCTCGAAATAAAACGTCCACTTATTTTCATATGGTCACACTGCGCGCATTTTGTCAGCCGAAGTTTTCTTGTTAAATCGATGGATTCTAGGATTCGGCTTCATCGAATGGCTGTGCCTTCGTAATTGTCTCTCAGGCGAAAACATACACTGACGGATTTCCGTCCGATCGGCAAAACGCACAACTTGTCAACGGTTGATAATCCCTCTCTGGTACACGGTTTGAAAACGTTGATCCCAGGTATTTTGTCCTCAACGAAGTGACACGGTTGAATGAACGGTGACCCAAAGGGTCATTTCCGGTTATTTCTGATTGGTTCATTCCACTTTGAAGATGTGACAGTTAAGTCAAGCGGAAAAGGGCTGATCTCAAATCACAGAGACCTTTGCAAGCTCTTCCTTTCCCTCGTTCGCCCCAATTCCGTAACTTTTTGACGGTGCGGCATTAATCGAGGCACAAATCCTCTCTATGTTGCTCAAATGAAGACCCTGTACGTAGGCTATCCGTGATGCTGTAAATTATGAAACCAACTTCAACAGTTGCGAAAATAAGTGGAAAACATTTCAGGCTTTTGTTTTAATTTCACCGAATTAACTTACCATGTGAACTGATGGGATAAAATGGCCAATATACACCAAACACGCTGCCACAGTGTAAATAAAAAAGCGCTTATTTTTTAGGACTGTTAAATCACAAAGCTTTCCATCCTTGACTGCTTGGATTTGTCGTGAATGCCGGTCATCTGGCGTGCGTACAAGCACACAAAGTAGCGGGCAAGTCATACCAACAATCCCAGCCATGGCCATGAACGCCTTTCGCCACTCAAGTGCATCAAGTATGGCCTGTGATACGGGGCTCATTACAAGCAACCCGGCTCCCGGCCCCATAGCAACGATCCCCATAGCGAGCGAGCGCCTTTTGTCGAAGCATTGGGGTACCATTAAGAATAAAGGAAAGTATACAAAACAAGAGGCGATGCCGAACAATATGCCGTAACTGAATATTAAGAAATAAATGCTAGTTCCCTGTGACGTCAACAGAAGACTTCCACGCACAGTAAAGAGCCAGCTGTTGCGGTTTTTGTGGGACCAATGCGGTTGTACACTTTACCTACGAACATGCTATAAAGGCCTGCTCCAACTAATGCCAGCGAGCCGACCAAAGCTGTAGGACAAAGGGAAAATAACATAACTGTTACTTATAAGAACACTGGGACATTTCCAATGCAAAGCTCAGGGTTTAGACTGGTCGCACAAAGGTTGGTTTCCCGGTTGTTTGGAAATTTGCTTTTTTTTTAGCCCGTAAAGGGTGGAGAAATTTATACATTGTTGCCATGATCAGGGAAAATCAGGGTAAAAAGAGATTTCTTTCAAGGCCAGGGATAAGTCAAGGAATCTTGTATCAAGTCAGAGGAATTCTGTATTCCAGCTGAAAGTCAGTGAAAAGTCAGGGAATTTTACTATTGGCTAGCCATTAAGTTTGAAAGGAGAATCCTTGTTTCTACAAGGTAACGCCATTTCATAAGATCCCTGCAAAGAGATTGATTTCCTTGGCTACATTGCGGGCTTTATTGCCTAAGAATTTTTATTATCCAATTCTTTTAGTTACTATACAGAAAACGCACGAGGCGTGAACAAATATTCCGCGATATTGTACATTTGGATACTTGTACTGTAGAAAACCTGTTTTACGGGTTTTTTTTTTTCAACGCGCGCGCACTGAAAACCTATCACAAAAGTTCTGGAAAGCAGTTTTTCTTTCTATAAATTATTTTTTTGCAATATAAGTTGGATAATAAAACTCTTATTAGATGTTTTGGTGTGAAGTACCGCGGAGTAATTATACTCGTTATTCGTATTTTGACTCTACGGGTTCGTCAAAATACAGCACAACCCGTAAAAAATACTCCGCGATACTATACGCCAAAACATCTAATAATAATTATAAGATATATATCTTGGGAGGTCAGTGAAAGTCGCTTTGTGGTCAGTGCAACGGCAGGAAAATGCCAGGAAATTTTTGATATCCGAGTGAGCTGATACCCTGATTATAGGCGGTGACGCCAAAAACTGGCTGGCCAGTGAACAGTAAACAGACTTGAAAACGTACACAGACTTGGCAGAAAGGAAAAAAAGAAGTGTCGTGATGTTTTAATAACCTTGCCGATCCTAATCAGACTGCGAGAAGTCCAGTCTCCAAATATGAGGCGGGAGAAATACACGTGCGCCCGAGATTGCGAGGAGACGCGAGGAGACTTACCGGGGGAGGGACACGAGAATTGTTTCATCCAAGTTTAATGAATAAATTAATAAGAATCAAGTGAGTGGGCACGCTGGGGATTTTTGAGGAATTGCTCGTAGTCTAGGATTGCTGATACTCAACAACTGGAAGCGAGTAACAGATGAGGTATTAATTAGACCTAAGTACCTGTTCTTGCTTTTCCTCGCTGAAACTCGTCCAAAAGAGCGGGAAAAAGATTCCGTAGCTATACGGGATACCACTTATGATGATGCTGCAAAAGGCACATACAACGCAAACGAACCAAGACCAGCAGGAGTCCAGCTCAAAAGACTTCTGGTTCGCCGACGACTGTTCAATCTGTTTGTCAGGGTCTTCTTGAGAACCGCATTTGGAATCATCTCCTGTAGAAACCATCTGTTAAGTAAAGA
Organism: Pachyseris speciosa; assembly: GCA_016490735.1. Classification (NCBI taxonomy): domain Eukaryota; kingdom Metazoa; phylum Cnidaria; class Anthozoa; order Scleractinia; family Pachyseridae; genus Pachyseris; species Pachyseris speciosa. The sequence goes on along the minus strand of JAEMWC010000013.1, from coordinate 2,213,580 downwards.
AAGTAGAGGGGTTAAGCGACGGTGGAAGAAACGAGAACGTCGTTAACCCGACGTCAGTAGTAGTAGAACTGTTCGATAATCGAACTTGATCGATTTGGTTCGATTAGTTCGATAACCGAACGCAATCGAACCAGAACATTTGTGTGAGACAGTTCGATTTCGTTCGATTTTTATCGAGCTCAACTGAACAAGCTTAACACCACCGCTAGCCCAAAGTCGATCGTTGTTTTTCAATTATCTTGCCATCCATTCTCAAATCGAACGCGATCGAACCTAATCGCACTACAAAAGTTTTGGGCTTGTATATAGGTGGTGAGCTAACATGAAAATATCACATTGACCAAGTTGCAACAAAAATATCAAATATGACAGGAATAATGGTTAAGGCGAGCCATTATTTATCTCTAAAAACTCTACAGACGATTTATACAGCTATGGTGTACCCGTAATTAAAATACAGTAGAACCCCGGTAACTCGAACTCGGATAAGTCGAACTTCCCCGCTAACTCGAACTGAGTCTCAATTCCCTTGGATTTGATCCAACTTTTCAGTCATTTTTACTTGGTTAACTTGAACTTGGATAACTTGAAAACCCCACTAACTCGAACTAAGTTTCGTTTCCCTTGATCAAAATTTACCCCGATAACTCGAATTTCTGGTTCTTATAACTCGCCACGGATGCCCATTGAGATATCCCATTAGCTTTTTTTTATCGTGTGATCGAATTCTAACACTAGAACAAAGACTGGAACAATTTGATTTTAATTAGTGCAATGAAAAGATCACGTTTTGGAACATAAATTGAGTGTATTAAATAAACTCAGTTCCATTCACAGTAAGGTTTCACACACGCAGATTGTCTGGGTTCCCTGTGCATGAATCCGTTCACGATGTCAAGTTCCGTACCTTGGACTCTCGGTCTGGACTCTCTTGCCATCCGATCCACGCCACACCACGTGGCTCGGATAGCAAGGAATCCAAGTGTCACGATGGCGTCTCGCAAAGAAAAATGTAGATTGGCCACTACCAATCTTAACATTAAAACGCATGGACAAAACCCCCGGAACAAAACCATGTTAAAAAATTCACAGCATATCGGATCTGTAAAGACCTACGGTCCAAGTGAAAGTAATAAGCAAGGGACCGCCAAAGATAACGCTGTTAAACGCAGGATCTACAGATCTACAGCGTTATCGTTGGCGGTCCTTTGCTTATTATCTTCACTGTAAAATAAGACTTAAATATACTGGACAAATCGATAGCGTTCGATTGCCGAACACAATCGAATTACCCCATCGGGTGACTGGGGTTTGATTTGGTCAGACGTAATGTGCAATTGAACAAAAACAACGGCTCGATCTAGCTAAATTAATGCGCGTTTTACATTTTGGTATATCATTTTGTCTTCCACTGCAAAAAATACCACATCGTATGACCAGTTCAAGTTCGATTAAGAAAATGAGCACATCAGGGTGAATTGTTCGCTCCCTTTCCAGGGGCACCCAACGAGCCAAATCAACCAAAAGCTGTAGAAAGGCATTTTTAAGTGCCTTATGGTGTTTGAAGTCTGTTTAAAGCGATGTTTTCTTAAGCTAGGAAGAAGTTCATCTGTTCGGATTCCCTAGCTGAAATTTTAATTGCCCGAAAATGTTAGGGAACAAAATCTTCCTTTGAGAAAATGCAAGCTGAAATGAACTTTCCACGAACTTCCTAGAGAACTATTTTCTTTCCGAAAATGTTAGCTGACGTTTTTGACCGCCAAAAACAGCAATTATGACCTTTCCAAAAACCTCAGGGGCTAATATTTCCCAATTTCGAATCTTTTAGGCACGTTTTAGTTACGAAAATCCGAGTGCACTCTTTAATCGACACCGAAAGCCTAAGGCGAACTACCCTCCACCGAACAGATATCTACTGAAACTTGTCGTTGGGTGCCCCTGCCTTTCCTACCTTCAACGCCGTAGAAGTTTTCACCGGTGTGGCCGCCATCTTGTAGTCTGCTTGCAGACGTCTCCTATTTCCTTTGTTGCACGCGGAAAGGGACGTCTGCGAAACAGCGTCGCTAATCGTGTTCCAGTCTCCCGCTGTTTGGTTTTAAATTTCGCATAAATAATGAAACATTGACTTGCACCAGTAATTATGTTCATTTTCAGACTCTTCAGCTACTCGCTTATTGATTGCAGGGCTAACAGGAGAATTGGGAATTACGCGTGTAGAATGCGTGGGGAAGACCTTGACGAGTGTTGAAGATAGCGTTAGCGAGGAGCCATATCGTTCGGCGAAGAGGAACCAGATTCGTCTAAAAGAATTCGTTTCTCAGGAGGAGCCGATGCTCCTGCTTTAAAAGATCAGGGGCACCCAACGAGCCAAAGCAGCCAAAAGCTGTGTAAAGGCATTTTTAAGCACATTATGGTGTTTGAAGTCTGTTTAAGGTGATGTTTTGGTTAGCTAGAAAACTTTGATCTGTTCGGATTCCCTAGCTGAAATGTTAATTGCACGAAAGTTTTAGGGAACAAAATCTTTCTTTGAGAAAATACTAGTTGAAGTTAACTTTCTAGGGAACCTTTTTTTCTTTCCGAAAATGCTAGCTGATATTTTTTACTGCCAAAACAGCAATAACAACCTTTCCGAAAACCTCAGGGGTTATGATTTCCACATTACGAAGTTTTAGGCCACGTTTTACTTACGAGAATCCGAGTGCACTCTTAAATCGACGCTGAAAGCCTTAGGCGAACTACCCTCCACCGAAGAGATATCTACCGAAACTTGTCGTTGGGTGCCCCTGAAAGATTTGCGACGGTAATCTTCGAAAATCTCCTCGTCGATTTTTTTCAAGTTGTTGCGAAGTCTATGTCGCTTTTGTAGTTTCGTGAAACACTGTTTACACTGAAATATAAGCTTATGTTGCCGGGATGCACAATGAACTGAACAGAAACAATTTCATCGTAAACATTAAATGCTCTGTGACTTTGCACAAGATTTCTGTCGCTCAACTTTTCGATGGCTGAAAAACACAGTTAACATTGTATGTTTCGATCCGTTCGGTTTTAGCTCATGGATGAGGTAGTCATACCATGAGGTTTGATGTAACTCACTCACTCACTCACTCACTCAGTCACTCACTTACTCACTCACTCGATTCTGATTAATTTATTCATTAAACTTGGATTAAACATTTCTTCTGTGCCTCCCCTAGTAAGTATTGTATTTGTCCCCGTAGTCCACTTTGCTCACGGTTTTCAAGTTTCAGAGGGTAGTAGAAATGCGTAGATTCTTTCTCGACTGTTTAGGTCTGTTTATGTATCATGAAGTTAATATGAATGGCGACGATCAGAGCATGTGAAGATTGTAAAGTGGATAATCCGTTTTCGCCCGATCCTCTTGAATATACCTTTGTGGAGTTGGAAAGTGGAAAGCTCATACGATTATGTACACATGCTCCGTGAACTGAAGATGGAAATCGACGAAAATTGCCGCTGATATCTTAAAAGCGATGTTGAAATTGCTTTTCCTATCGACGATATTTCTTGTCACCCGAAGGAAGAATGCAGCAGGGAGGAATGAATGTCTTAATAATCAAAACAAGTTATTTCGATGCCACTAGCACTGAAGGGCACGGTTGGAGATCCAGACAAGAGAACAGAGAGAAAACAACGCCAAAAGCATATGTTTATATAACAAAACTAGGCATGCTATGGCCACCGAGTGTTTGGAAATAAATCTCCCTGCGACCGAAAGCAAGGAAATCCTCAGGCGCTTAAAGGGACAGTATCCCGATTCTGCGCATGCTCAAAGTTTTGATTTTTGTTCTTCCTGTCGCGAAATCAAAAGATGCGAGAAGGAAAAAAGTCGTTCAAAAATCCGTCTGCATCGTGCTCAATTGAGTTCGATATTACCCTAAATCTTCTCAGAACTATAGATTAATGATACATAATTCTTGCTGGGTTGCAATTTTCGTGCAATCAGGATTTTTTTGAGTTGTTTTTAATGCCGTTGAACGCAGGACCGAGAGGATGAAAACGCTATGGCGCCGGTGGAAGGCTTCTTTCTCCCGCCAAAAGCTCAGATAATCGCGAAATTAAAGGAATAAGCAGAAATGGAACCAGCAGCATAGCAGAGTATATACAAAAATAAAGCAATCCATGAGACATGAAAACGGCTAAAGGAATGGTGTCTGTACAGCCTACGCCCAGCATTTGCTGTCGCTGGAAATGCGAAGGAGAGCAAGGTAAAGTGAAATCTTCGCCAGTCATCCGAAAAAATGTAAACAAACAATTATGCATGCGTAAAAATTCATAAGTGGAGTTATATTTGTCGTTATAAAATCATTTGGGTCTCTCCTCTCTTTCCGACCAACCGTTGAGGAAAGGCCAAAGCCTGACAAGATTCCCGCCAAGCGGGGGACTTTTGCAAATTATTCCACGTTTCAAAAGCATTTTCCTGAGGTTAAATGCGATGTTCAAACATTATCTTACTGCAGTTTGAAGCTAAGACATGTTCTATTTGAAAATATGAATGAATCTTTTTAAAGATGAAAACTCGACAAACGCTTACGCGGTTACATCTGAACTCTTCACAGTCGAGCGGACGAACTCTAAAATAACCAAAGAGTCTGTTTGCGAAAAAATTCATAACTCGTGTTAAATTTCTGCTTTTATAGGTTTCTTTGAAAAGCTACAGAAGTGCAGTATTTGAATTGCCGAACGACCGTTCAAGAAAGCGCTAAATGAAGATCGCAATTTGTTTCGCGTTAGTTAAAAAAGAACGTGACGACGTTTTCGCTAAGCGGCACGTTTGAAAATTATGAACGTTTGGAAATTTCCTTAGCGGCTTTTAATTCCATGTTCCAACATAATTTTTACATGGTTTTAAAGCTCAAGACATGTTCTATTTGAAACTGCGACTGAATTTTTCTACTGAGATGAAATGTAAAAGCCACAAACACTTACGCGTTTAACATGTGCAGTCTTCACAGTTCACCGCAAGTGCTGTGAAATGCTGCGTAAAAAGCTAAAACTTGAATTGTATTTGTCGTTGAAGAATGATTTCGGTCACTTTGCAAATCTTAACAAATGTAGTTTACTGTATTTCCGATGGACCGTTAAAGTATTCAGAATCAATCGCGTTTCTTACCGTAAAAACATGACTAGATGAGGTAAATTCACGAGGTTGTTATAACGCGAGCAAAGGATGTCAACAATCGATCGATCAAATCTTGGCGCCTCAATATGACAGTTCTATTGTTTTTTTTGACAGATTACAGATGACGTTCGCGCGTGTGCATTACCGGGACAGTGTCCCTTAAAGCAAGGACCAAAATCAAATAATTCGTTTGAGCAAAGGATTGGCACATTCATTAATGGATTGAATACCCGTCACATGATGAGTACTGTATGTTGTTGCATATCAGGTTAAAGCTTAGACCTTATGTTGCAATCGTTACACTGAATCAACATAAACAAAGTAACCAGCAGAGCTTTTCTACCAAAAAACCCCCCATATTTAGACATGTAATACATTTGGTGTGGGAGAAAACTATGATCGATTTTACTGCTTAAACTGAGACAGGCACGTATTGAATTATTTATTGAAGATGAGATCAATTACTCGTCTGAAATAGCTTTCCAAGTCGGAGGCATATTACAATGGAGGCTATTTTTATTCAATGGTGTGTAAATTAAATGAAAGCCGCGTATTCTGCTAGCCCCAAAACACCGATCTTGTTCAGAAAGTCTGTATCCTTTGGTTTAAATAAACGATCAGTATAAAAATTATTTTTGAAAGTAATTCAATATTGTTGCAAAAAACAGTTTCCATGCCGTAACTTTCGGGGTGTCACACAACGCTCTCTTTGATGGGAGGTTGCGTGACGGCGAGAATACATCACAAACTGTCTAGTTTGAAGACTCTGGGAAAGAGGTTGCATTACTACTCAAGTGTAGATGAAAGATGCATCCATGAGCTGCCTCAGAGGAGCCTTTGATTAATGGAAACCCCGCCAAATTTGGGCGGCATAATGCATGCATACATTATGAGATCAGTTTTAGATAAAGACCAATCAGAATTTGCTCGAACAAAGACCACCATCTGGCTACCAATCACAGTTCTTTCCCAAGATCCTGGGAAAACAGCAGGATACTGGAACACGATTAGCGACACTGTTTCGCAGACGTCCCTTTTCCGCGTGCAACAAAGGAAATAGGAGACGTCTGGTCTTGTGGATAGGGCTAAAACCTCTGACAGACTGGGACGAGTCACGAATATTCTTGGTTTTCACATGACGTCATCAAAAGCAAACAGACTTTTGCATTTTTGCATCTTCATCACGTCAAAGACATACTAGAAATGAATCTGCTTCCACGTTTTCAGCTCGGTACCTTGCTTTGTTTTTAAAACAGAGCAGTTTGAATTTTATAGTTTTTCACAGTATGTGACATAACAGATGTCTGCCCACCACAGGCAGCCCAAGCTCTCTTTATGAACCACACAAGGAACACAATATGGCGTCGAATTATAAGGGTTTGTACGGGATTTTCTACAAGATATCCATGAAGGTCGTTAAAAGTGAAAATATTCAATAAAAATGGCTTACCTTATTCCATACGTGTGTTGTTTACTCCTGGTGTCGTTATTTTACCGATTTAACTTGATTTAAGCGATTTTTTTGAATCCTGGTTTTCTCTTCATAAAGACGTCTTTATGAAGAGAAAACCAGGATTCAAAAAAATCGCTTAAATCAAGTTAAATCGGTAAAATAACGACACCAGGAGTAAACAACACACGTATGGAATAAGGTAAGCCATTTTTATTGAATATTTTCACTTTTAACGACCTTCATGGATATCTTGTAGAAAATCCCGTACAAACCCTTATAATTCGACGCCATATTGTGTTCCTTGTGTGGTTCATAAAGAGAGCTTGGGCTGCCTGTGTACCCACAAGTATATCACGTACATGAAAACCCCGTGATTCACCGTATGTTTTGAGGTTTTAAAAGCCAATATGACAAGAGAACCGTGTATGTGAAAGTTTGCAGGCTCAACAGAGCGACGAAAGCCTTTCAGATAGCTTTAGTAAGCTCACTCGTTTCCGGTCGCCATGGATGGGCTCCATCATGGCGTTTCCATACTAAACCCAATAAGTTTGAGTGGTACATTTTGAAGAATAACTCGACGACGGGACGTCTCACAGCCCTGAAGCTTGGGCATATTGTTAATTTATTACTCCTCTACAATAACTCAATTTCTTGACTTTATCTATTGAATGGTTGACGATTTAATTTTTTTACTTCCGTGACTTATGCGTGACTGAAAACCAAGCAAAGGTAGCTCATGTCACGCTAAGCGCACGTTTCTTGAATTATCTTTCCTTGAACCCTCTGTGTCTTTTAGTTAAGGTTAGAAATCGGGATTCAATTTTTGAAGAGATATTCTTCAAGTAAGAGGTCGCTACTGTATGCTTTGACAACGACAAGCGATGGCCAAAGGAAACCATCCAAAGAGGACACCAGACGAAATTAATTTTTCACAGATTTCCTAAAGATGAAAAGAACTTATAAAAAGGCTTTGTACCTCGTACTTCAACACCTTCTTTGAAAAAAGAAAAGAAAAGAAAAAAAAAAATGATGATAATGATAATGGTAACAACGAACAGGCCCCTTTTAAAATATCGCGTGACATAGCAAAGAACCGGAAACTGGATTTTTCAAAACCGGAAGTTTTACAATGTAATCAACATTTGCTACGTCACGCTCAAATTACCGATTGTGGTGCAACAGCCTGGTGCAAGGTGTCGCTAGCAACATTTCTTTGTGTCCGAGTCTTTCATTCTTACCTTGTGGTATTTATCTAACAGTTTTTGTCATCAAAAAGGTAAGTGAGATACATATTACCCAGAGAGCATCGATTCTCGTAAATAATTTTTGTCGTAAGAAAGATTGAATGCAAATCATTCGTCATCGGGAACTTGTCCGTCTCAAAGGCCGGCATAATCTTTTTGTGACGTATTCAACAAACATCGAACATAATTAAGATTAGGAAAAGCTGGCAAAAAATTAAGGAAATTAGTTTAAAAGTTATCCACTCAAACAACAGGAAATGTACTTCTTTAATTCGCATTAAGCTTAAATACTACCGAATGGTAGTATATTCGATCCCGAGAATGTACTTGGAAGACGCCGAGACCTCTATTTTTCATGGAACCGGGGCACTTTTCTCGATTTTCCGGCTTGAAAATGAAATCTAGAGAGCGAAATGTCTTCTCAGATTACACTGCAAGACTGCAAGACTGTAGAAACGACCTTTATACTATCTATTCAGTGTCTATTCGCTATTGATAGAGGCCAAATTTGATTTGGATCTACTTTCAATGGATATGAACGCAAGGGAAACCCAAATCACACAGAACGCTGCTTTCTCCTTTGTTATTTTACATTTTTTTATAGCTTCCAATGTGTCGAATTTTCCCTGTATGGTTTATGTGTTCACACGACTCGCTCACGGAAATCTATCCGGATTTTGTACTTTGTTCAGTTACAAGCTAAACCTGAGACAACACGTGAATAATTTTTAGGTAGATTGTTCAAGGGCAACCAACGAAAACGTTCATACAAAATGCTTAAACAATTTTTGTGTGCTTCTCGATCCTTTTGTGGCTTTTTGAACTTTTGGCCATCTCTAAAAGAGAGAACGAATAATCGTGGAATGACGGCGAATGAGTAACGTGGACGGCAAACGTTGAACGGGGAACAGGGAACAGGGGGTGGGGAGTGAGGAATATGAACGGGGAAGGAGAAAGGGGAAAGGAAAACTTGGAACGAGGAAGAGGGAGAGAAGAGCTAAAACATATATACAAAATGTGATCAATTTTCTTTTAAGTTCCTAGCCTGTGTTTTGAAGAAATTGCCAAAAATGTACTACAGCTAAGGCCATTGCCCTCCTTTTTTTTTTCAATTGGGTCAGTCGGACGGCGCTAAATGGAGAAAAAAAGAGGATGGCCCAATGCTCCCCCTCTAAAATTCATTTGGTATCTTTGTGGTAGTTTTGGACGTGTATTTTGTGTATGAGAAAATGTATTTAATGGTCATTTGAAGACATTTTGTCGTGACAAAGCCCCTTATATGTCCAAAATTTTAGAATAATATCCTATGGGACAAACTTGTCTTGGGCATTAAATGTATTCTTACCAAAACAATGTCAGGGTAAAAAAAAAACCTTTTTTCATATTCCTTTTCTCTTTTGCATATAGCCTCTTACAATATACTTGTTAATTCATGCCTTGTCCTCTTCAACTTAAAAGTATGTCTATGTGTCTTTGTTTAGTAAAATCTAGCAATTTAAATGAAACTTAAAGCTAAAGCTGAAGATTTCCTGGTAAATGATAGCGTAAGGGCAATTCCTCTAGTGAAGCCCCTGGCTTCCCACTCACTATAATATATAAAGTGATTCTAGATCCTCATTATTATGAGCAATTCTCAAGCAGTTTAAGGCCTGGGTCAGGGGTGTTTATTTGATAAAATGTTTTTTTTTTTTCATAATATAGCAGCCCAGAGGAATGGTACTGAAATGAAATTCAGCACATAGGAGGTTCTCATTGTCCTTAACATTTTCAAGTATAATAGACGTTATCATAGATCATGTGACGTGTCATGTGACCATTTCATTTTGAGGAGTAGGTGACGGTTGTAGGATATAATATCAAATAAAAACATGTTTCTTATTCAATTTAATTATTTCCAGCATCTCACATTTGGAGTGACCGTCCACTGCTCTCAACAAAAAAATTATGAGGACAAAGGTCATTTTTGTGCCCAGAATTCAACCTTTAGCTGTTAATAATTTAAAAACTAAGACTCATAATAGTGCGCTTTATTTGACCATCTTAAGTGAAAAAACAATGAACAATCAATCCAATCAATCCAAGTGTAGAAAGTTAGATATGTTGGATTTCTAATGGAAACACTGATTTGTTAATCTGGAAACATAAAATCTGCCACCAAATTGCTGATTTAAGAGTTTTTCATATTCAAGATTTTCATATTTCAAGATTTATCTTCAGGAAACTTTCATCCGTTTCTAGGCAATCAGAGGAAAGATTTTGGCAGTCAACCATATTTCTGAACATATTTAGAAACACAGGCCTTAAACTACTTGAGTTGTTTCTTCAACTTTCACTTTCCTTTATCATCGACAGCCATCGTATGTTTTGTGGGCTTACATTTATTCAATAAGTGAAACCCATGAATATGTTTTCGTAAGACAAATATACATAGAAAGAAAGAGAGTTCAAAGAAAGAAGACAGATAAAGAGGCAGTGAGTAACAGTACTAGTATATCTTTATTGTGCTGTACTCTCTCAACTGAATTAGTCAGTCAGTCAGTCAGTCAACAGTCAGTCAAAAGTCAGTCAGTCAGTCAAGAGTCAGTAGAAAGTAGGTGAGTAAAAACAGTAAATCCTTAGTCAGTCAGTCAGCCAGTCAGCTTCAGTCAGTCAGTCAGTCATCAGCCAGTCAGTCAACAGTCAGTGATTCAATTGGTCAGTCAGTCAAGAGTCAGTTAGCCAGTCATTTAGTCAGTCATCTGAGTCAGTCAGTCATTCAGTTAGTCGGTCGGTCAGTTGGTCGGTTGGTCGGTTGGTCAGTTGGTCAGCTGGTCAGTTGGTCAGTTGGTCGGTTGGTCGGTTGGTCGGTCAGTCGGTCAGTCGGTCGGTCAGTCAGTTAGTCAGTTGTTCATTTGGTTAGTTAGTCAGTCATTCAGTCAGTCAGTCATCAGCCAGTCAGTCAACAGTCAGTCATTTGGTTGGTCAGACAAGAGTCATTCAGCCAGTCATTTAGTTAGTCAATCATCAGCCAGTCAGTCACAGTCACTCACTTGGTTGGTCAGTCGGTCAGGCAGTCAGTCATCAGTCAGCCAGCCAGCCAGTCATCAGTCAGTCAGTCATTTGGTCAGTTGGTCAGTCAGTCATCAGTCAGCCAGTCATAAGTCAGTCAGTCATTCAGCCGGCGGGTCGGTCAGTCCGAATCAGTCAGTTAGCCAGCCAGCCAGCCAGTCAATCAAGAGTCAGTAGAAAGTGAGTAACAGTAACGGTAAATCTTTAGTCAGTCAGCTAGTCGTCAGTCAGCCACTCAGTTGTTCATTTGGTCGTTCAGTCAGTCAGTCAGTCAGTCAGTCATCAGTCAGTCAGTCAGCTAGTCATCAGTCAGTCACAGTCAGTCATTCAGTCGGCCGGTCGTCTCAGTCATCAGCCAGCCAACCAGCCAGTCAGTCAGTCAGTCAGTCAGTCAGTAACTTTTAGCAAGTCAAGTGCCTCTGTTCGTCTCATACAAACTACATTCCTGATTGCACTCCATGTTTTTCTCCTTCAGGGCGAACAGTGGTAAATGATGCAAAAACAACCCCACATAATACCAACTGACCGCATATCACAGAAACCAAACCACTGCAGTGCAAAGAATCCAGAGCCAGACAGTTGTTGGTGTTGGGTCATTTGTTTGGCTTGTGCTCTTTCCAATGCGATCATCTGTGGCATTGTCATCAGTTATGGTATTATATTCCCTACTCTACTGGAAGAGTTTCAGCAAGGAAAGGCTAAAACTGGTAAATATGAGTTCACGTTCTTCTCAGTCAGTGATTAGTAAAAATATGCCAAAGACGAGGCCCACTTTATGCAGTCATTTTTCTTTTCTTAATACTTGAGTTTTACTGTATGTACATGAAAGAGGAAAGGTCTTTTTGAACGTTGTGAACGAGAGCTAACCAGCTCATAAACTACCGCATTTCCTCGAATAAGTGCCCACGCACAAACAAGCGCTCTCCCCACTGAGAATAAGCGCCTACCCCTCGGCCAAAATAGCAAATAAGCCCCGCCCCCCTCGAATAAACGCCCCCCTCTGACTTCCTTAAAAAAGTATAAATAGAAGGAAATCTAGGCTCGATTTCCGCCGCTCACTCGGGTCCGGGCTTTCCTCCCCGAGAGAGAACGGCTGGACGCTTGACCCGGCGACCTTGTCTGTAATTTATGCGTCTCAGATGTCACCGGATGTGAAATCAGACTCCAAATGTTCCTTATTTAAGCCATGTCCTCAGTGGAAATATCAGCAATACAAGCATAGGCATAAGCATAAGAAGAACGCAAGGTTTTGATATTCTTATGCTTATGTCACGGCTGTCCTCACCGGCGCATAAGCTTATGCTTGTGCTTATGCTTGCGTCGCTAGTGAGGACCAGGCTCTTATTTCGCGCGCAAATACGCAATGTTGTAATGGATGGCGAATTTGCAAGCGAGGATACGCCCAAAAAATTTCAAACGAATACTGGATGCGTATTCTGTGGCTGTGAGCTTCCCGACTCTGGGAAGAAAACTAGATTAAATGGAAAAGTGTCTGATTTGCGAAACAGAATTTGCAGCATAATGGATGTCCCTCTCTCGAGTGTAAACATGGACAGTTACCATCTACAACGAGCGTTGCTATCGAGATGTTAAGCGCCTTGAAAAGATCCGAGAGGAGATTAAAATTCTCCAGCATTCATTGAAAGAAAAGTTTACAGCAAATAACCGGCCGAAGCGAGGCGTTCCACAAACTCGTCAATCTCGCCAAGTGTTGCTGCGCCGTTGAAATCTCTTCGCCATGTAACGGATGAAGGAAGGAAAAAGGCCACAAAAAGCTTGTCATTTGGGGAGATTCGACCCAAACCAAGTCCCATGCCTGTTCAGTTACCAGTAGTTTGGCCCATTGGTCCCGTCCAAGATGCGCCTTTGGTGAAGGAAACGCCAGAAGTCCACTGCTAGGGAGATATTTCTGAAGTACAGGTAAGCGCTAATTAATTAAATTTATTTGTTTACAATTTATTTGACAGAACGTGCACGTTATCCTTCTTCCCTGTTCGGCTCAAATAAAATTATAAAAATGTTCTTTATTTCAGGCAATTGTGACTTATGAATCAGGGAGTAAATCGGAGTGTTATCAAAGGATCTCCATCGGCTCGGTAAAGCTTTGGTGCTAGGAAGCAGTTATAAGTCGATCGCGGACGCAGTTATGGATAGTGCTGAACTCAAAAAAGCCATCGAGGACCGAATTTGTTCTGATGTCAACAACGAATGCAAAAAATTTGCGCGAAGAACGGCCCTTCACTGTTAAGAGGTGCAACAAAGGACGGCGGACAATCTATTTTTGTAAGCGTCACTGCTTAGCATAGCACGCCATCGTTTTGTTGAGGAAAACGCCTCTGCTGAGCCATACACGACCTGAAATTCCCCGCGTTCTACCAGTTGCTTAGCCTCATCGCTCTTCAGTTCATCCCCGATGAACTCCGCACTGATTGCAAGAGACTTAAGGTACCGTACTTGGTCTTGCATAAGGGAAGCCAGAGGAGAAATCACAATTGCGATTGACTTCGCATTGGTTAGCAAAGGACTAACTGTGTCGAAACACATCGGAGCGGACTGAAAAATCTGGGACTTTCCCGACCCAGTTAGTTGAATAACAAAGACATCTCGGCCACTAATCAACTTTTCCAGTGCCTCTCGCTGTAAATCTTTTAAACTCTCAATGTTAAATGTCGTCAAAACTCGCTCGTAAACCACACACATCCTTTCCACGTTGTCCGCCATTTTCCACAACTCTGTTCTGATATGATAATTTATGCGACAACATTGCCAGACGAAAATCTGCAGGCGGTAAGCTCATTGGCTGAAACCAACAATGGTAAACCGACGCGTCCAGCCGCTCTCTCGGGGAGGAAAGCCCGGACCCGAGTGAGCGGCGGAAATCGAGCCTAAAGGAAATCCTGTTTCCATTACAACCTTTTACTGAGCTTCAACAACACCGGCATCGGTCAATGTAGGAGAACAGTCTATTTTCCGTAAGTCCCTTCCAGTCATTTCTATCTCCTTGTGCTTGCAGAGTTCTTTTATGTGCATCAGCCAAAATAGAGTTACAGTTCGTTTTAAGAAAAGCTTGATAAGCGCCCTCCTTCGAATAAGTGCCCCCTCTTTTGGCCGAAATTTTAAATAAGTGCCCGGGTGCTTATTCTAGGAAATACGGTAATTGTTTTAAAAATTGCAGTTGTTCACATTGCACGACGTATTTTTTCAGCTCCCAAACAACTGTATTTTACTTATGGGTTTATTTAAAGAGTCGCAAAGATAGGCTAAAAACCCTGTGGCAGATCATCGTTGTGTGTTGATGTGAACGGGTTATGAGATTGGACAAGGAGTGTCACTTCGTGTTGAACCACTTTGTATGAAATGATCATTGAATATGCTCCCCCAGAACGTTTTAATTTCATCGCCCTATGTGCTATGTCTTTTTCGCCCGTCCTATGTAAAGTTCTCTACTTGATGATAGCTTGTTTTTTCTAACGTTTGTCTCCTTCCAAAAACTTAATTAATATATCAATTTATCAGATATTTTTAATCTGGATACGTGGAGAATGAAGAAAGACTAGCGGTTGTAAATTCCACGTCAGCACCAAAGAAATCTAATACTGGACAATTATTTTTGTCAGAAACGTGCCTCGAAACTGACTAACGTAACGACTTACTGACTGATTGGCTGACTGGCTGGCTGGCTGGCTAGCTGACTGGCTGACTTGCTGGCTGGCTGGCTGACTGGCTGGCTGGCTGGCTGACTGGCTGACTGGCTGACTGGCTGGCTGGCTGGCTGACTGGCTGGGTGACTGACTGACTGACTGACAGCTGGCTGACTGATATTTCGAAAGAGTGGCTTGTTTTGTCCTAAAGGAGCTCGTTACTCCACTAATGGGTTCATAACTGGACATCGTACCTCCCACTTTTTTCAGTCCTCTGCGGAACTCTGAAATAAGGCAAAACTAATGTATCTGTTAAATTTGATTTCAGTTTATATTTGATTTAACCTAGGTCAAAATGAAATTCCTAGGGTTAGGGTATAAAGGAATTCATTTTGGCAAGAGTTAAATAAAAAGAATAACCTGACATCTGATAACCTGTAACATATCAACAAACCTATTTTTATAGCAAAATATACGGAACCCCAAAACATTCTGCTTCTCTTTCCCTCAGCTTTGGTTGGTTCCTTGGCTATGGTTGGCCTGGGAATTTTCAGCACGTTAGTGGCCAAAGTCTACAACCGACTCGGTCCTCGGGTAACAGTTATCATGGGAGCTGTGATCTGCTCAGGTGCTCTGCTAGCGACTTCACAAGGAGCAAACATTTATCTTTTGCTACTTACGTACGGTGTAATCTTTGGTTTTGGTTCCAGTTTTATCTTTCTTCCTCCTTATTTGGTCCTTCCAAGGTACTTTGTGAAAAGACGCTCCTTGGCAGTGGGGATCGTTTCTATGGGCGTCGGGGGGGCTTGTTCTTAATGAGCCCCATAATGAGGATGCCCTTGGCTGGCGGAAGACGTTTATGGTCTTGGCTGGATTTGTGGCTCTTTCTGTTCCACTTGTGTGCACCATTCAACGTCTTCCTCCCGAGGAAACAGAAAATAGCGCCCAACAGAAAGCTGGGGTAGAAAAATGTTGTGAAAGCATGTGGTCGGTTTTTAGAAACAAGCGATTTGACATAATGTTTCTATCAATGAACCTTTACTATATTGTGCACTACATCCCTTCAGTTCACATGGTAAGTTGTTGTCGTTTTAATGTGAATTAGCTCCTTTTTGCTCGAGATTTGTTTAAGTTTCCGCTCTTGGGAGGCGGGTTACCCCCTTGTCACTTCAAAAAAATATTAAGCTAGAGAGAGTGTTCACTCACGTGACCAGCAGCCATATTGGTTTACTGGAGCAAGATAAATAATTTGCATAAAAATAGAGTTCAATTCCTAAAAAAAACTGTTTCTCCTCCATCATGGCTATCGTTTCTTTTTTTATCATACAACATGGCCGCCGTGACGTCAAGAGAACACACTGTTTTAATAGGACTTGGAAGATATACCGTATTTCTTCCAATAAACGCCCACGCTCTAATAAGCGTCCTCCCCTGAATAAGGGCTCACCCGCTCAAAATAGTAAATAAGCGCCCCATCTCGAATATACGCCCCCCCTCCCCTCCCCTCCCCTTACTTTCTTAAGTAGTAGGGATGCAATGGAAACCTGTTTCTCTTCACACTTTATTTATAATCTTCAATTACTTTGGCATCAGCACATGTAGGGTAACAGTTAATTTTCCATTAAGTCACTACAGTCATTGCTAGTTACATGTGCGTACAGAGCTCTTTTATGTGCGTTATCCAAATTAAAATTACAGTTCGTTGAAAGAAAAACGTAATAAGCGCCCCCTCGATTAAGCACCGTCCTTCTAATAAGCCCCCACCCCTTTTGGCCGAAAAAAATTAAATAAGCACCCTGTGCCAGTTCGAGAAAATACGGTCTTTGGCGTACTCAAGATTTAGTCTTCTTTTAGATTCCCGAAAGCGGGATGATGGCGTCACATTACATGAATATTACGTCACTTGTTTTACAGAAAGGCTATTTTGGATTTTTCGATTTCTGTTAAACCTCTAAAAACGTCCTCCAATTTGATTCACAGAAAGTATCTCGAGGGTGTAAAATTGCAATATTACGACGATTAACGCCAAGTAAGAAAATTCAAAGCTGGAAGCAAATGTCAAAATTGTATGGTCATACAAACGTTAAGTAAGTATTAAGAGACGAATGCTACACCAATTTGTTGCGGCCAGATAAGTTACCAGATGAAGTTAGGCGTTGCTTACTATAATCTCAAAAGGAATAGTTATAAATGCTCCACTGAAAAACAAAGTACGGGAGCTGGCTTTGAGCATTCATTAATTTGTTTAATATGAACAGTTTGGTATAATTTTTCTTTTTCACGTGGATTAATTTGTCCATGGGAACAAGATTTTCTCAGACATCATTTTCAGGCTGATGATTAATTCAAGAGGAATCTCAGCCTAGACAGGTTTTATTTGGTTTTGCCTTCCATCCTTCTCAAACACAGTGATATAGCGGCTTAGTGCCTCTCTCACTTCCGTTACTTTGGAAAGTCAATTTCAGTGGCGTATAGCATAGCATAGCGTTGCGTTGACGACACAATGAACGGCTGCGTAGAAGACTGAGCATCGTAATGCCATGAACATTGAAATTTATTCGAAAACGAGTTGTCATCTTGCGTTTTCAGGTTCGGTACTGCGAAAATTTAGGATTGCCTGCTTCACAAGCTTCTCAACTCTATTTGTACAGTGGACTAACCTCAATGCTGAGCCGGCCTGTGGTTGGCTGGCTCTGTGACATGAAATTCGTCGACGCAATATACATTTACCAACTGGTGGCGGGAATAAATGGAGTTGCCACACTTATTCTACCATTTGCGAGAAGTTACGTCCACTTTGTATTGTACTTTGTAGTGGATGGGTTGGCCGATGGAACCGTCGGCTGCTCTTCGTGTATCGCGATTCTGTCGTGTTTTACGAGCGAAAAACGATCTCTGGGATTCGGGCTTGCGGTTATGGTTAGTGCTTCCATGGCTGCTGCTGGACCACCTCTTGGAGGTATACAATCATTTTATATTCATTTTGTTGTACTTCTGATACTTTGTTAATATTGAAGGAAAATATAAGAAAAAAGGGCTCTCATGCTATTTTGGTTATTATAAATTGTTCAAAGAAATGTGCTCGCCAAAATTAAACTGATCGAATCGAATGTACTATTCAATTAACAGATAGATTCCGTGCGAGCGCGCGTGTGTACTTTGGTAACGCATTGATGACGTCAAAACGTGGTCAGAACAAAGAAGTACGTGTAACTGATGTTCTTACCCTGTTTTCACGTTCGCCGTGCGTTATCAAAGAACACACGCACTGGTTTGTGAGTTTTTCTTTGTTTGGATCATAACGTAATGCGTGCATCTGTGCTTTAATCGCGAACTACTCTAGACCAATCAAAACTCAAGGTTTACACCGTTTATTTTATAAATCTCAATAATGTATGCGCCCTACGTCACACATTCATTTTTGAATTATAATGTATTCAGGCTGCGTCACAAGTGTATGCGCTCGCGAATCTATGGACATCTTGGAGCGAAAAAATGTGACTTGGAAAGAACTGAAAAAATGATATCATCAAACCGCGAAATATGGAGATTGAAGTACCATCAACTTTCATCAACAACTTCTAAGTTTGAAAGTGAAAATACCAAGGACATATCATAAACAAGCAAACACCGTATAACGAATATTGTGGACGATTTGAATATAGTCTTCCATCAGCTTTCATAAGGACTTCTCTTAGCACACATTTAATCAGTGAGCAATATTTCTCCTGAAGTTAACGAGTGCCGTGTTGGTAAATACACTGAGTTGGTGTGTGTAATGCACATGTCATCGGCTTCCTCGTCGGGTCGATCTCCGGGCCAGCCAGGGAGATATGTGGGGGAATACAAGGAGATTGATGCTATTCTTTGCCCGAGGGTGGGGGGAAATTTCGACATAATTTTACCATCAAAGATTAGGGTGTGGGGTAATTCACAAGTTTTTAAAGGATATCTGGGGGATTTTCTGCGGAGAGACACGTTACCAAGGGGACTTTGTCTTGCAAGATTATCTGACCCCCCTGGGGAAATTCCTAAAGTTTGCTTGACTGATTTTCCAATCCCCTTGGTTAGCCCGGGGGTCGACCCCACGGGGAAGCCAATGACATGTGCACAACTTCGTTACTCAGTTAGCAAATATGCGATGTCATTGTTGCAGCTTTCTCAAAAACTATTGTTTTTGCAAAGCTTAATTTGATACATGAAAGTTTAGTTTCGTTTATCCTTTTTAACGTTTCAGGAAACACATTGAAATTTTAATAGTATTTTAAAATCTTTGATAGCTTGTTGCACGAAAACACGATTTTATTGTATGTAACGAGTTTGCAGTTGACCAGCACGCCATGGCTTTCCATTGTATGCAGTCGACTTGTGAGAGGGCACCTGAAACTGTCCATTCACCACTTTCTTATGGGAAATCTGGAAGTGGTGAATTGTATGCGCAACACTGAAATTGCGAAGATGCGAGTGATCGTCGCAGTTGTGAACACTACTTAAGCAGTAGTGGAAATAAAGCCTGGACAAAATTCAGGCTTGTACGGGAATCATACCCATGACCTCTGCGCTACCGGTGCAGTGCTCTACCGACTGAGCTAACAAGCCATCTGGGAGCTGGTCGTTTTGCTGGTTCGTGATAACCCGCGAGTGATGAATGAATGAGAATTGTGTAATCGAATTCCTTCCTTCCTTCCTTCCTTCCTTCCTTCCTTCCTTTGTTTATTTATAATGTGTTTATTACTATTGTAGGTCTGTTAGCGGATGAAGTGGGATCATATGTACCTGCATTTTACATGACAGGTATTTTTATTCTCCTGGCAGCAGCGGTGATATTCCTTGTTCCTTTCATTAAATCAGAAACCAAAAGAACTGAGAACGAGTCTGAGACACTGCTAGTTGTGGAAAAATGCACAGTGGTTTAATGTTATTAAAACATTCAAAGCGTTACATAGAAAACTGGGATTAGAAAACTCTTGGGACGTGAGTCAAACACTGTTGACAAGACCTTGCTTTGAACGGAATCTATCCTGGGCTTGGATTATGGTTCCCTTGAAAAAGGCTTTACGCCGTTGATCTTGTCTCTTTAGGCCATTTTTAACGTCGTGCTTGTACTGTGTGAATTCACTCTAGCAGGGCTGTAGCGCGGCGACTTGGCTTCAGACGTCGAATTGAATTTAGTCCAGTCTCGTACCTCGACACTTCGTCCTTTACTGTGCACGCTTGCAGAAAAGAGCGACTCTCGAACGATTCGTTAGGTTTAGGATTTTGGTTGGCTTTTTAAAAGAATACGAAGACCGGAAGTGAAGTGAACTCCAACATGGCGCTGAACTCTAAGCATGTGCACTTCAAGCGGAAGTCCGTTATTTTCGAGCTTCCGGATCTGAACTTTCCAGAGTCACTCGTTGCTCGCTCGCTGCTCGCTGCTCGCTGGACAAGGGGAACGAAGTCTCTGGGTACGAGATTGAATTCAGTCAGGCTAAAAACAAACAGCCGTGAGACATGCGGAAAAGCGAAGTGCTTCACGGTCTGGATCTCGGTCTAGCCAAGTTTTAAGATCCATTTACATGGTATTTGCAATTAACGAGTTCAGCTAGGTACAGTAGTGGCACGGCATTTAAAACCAACTGGTGCTACTGTGTGCCGTGTGGCACAACGGAGCTTGCCGTGCTAAACGGCGATGGCGCGACTTGGTTTCAATCGTTGTACTACTGCCGTGCCAAATGCCATCGTGGTTACCTGATGGATTTTTGAAAGCCCACCACACTGCATGCTGAGAAAGATGAGGAGAATCTGCTTGTTGACAAGAGAATAATACAGTAAAATCCCACATTTCATTTTCCTTAATACAGTGGAACCCCGTTAATACAGACACCAATGGGACATGCCA
Source organism: Pachyseris speciosa (assembly GCA_016490735.1). NCBI lineage: Eukaryota > Metazoa > Cnidaria > Anthozoa > Scleractinia > Pachyseridae > Pachyseris > Pachyseris speciosa. The sequence goes on along the minus strand of JAEMWC010000013.1, from coordinate 2,193,170 downwards.
AAGCGTCCGTATTATCCGGGTGTTCGTAATAAGCGGGCTAATTTAAGAGAAATTATATGGCCATTTTAATTGTCTAGACAAAGAAAACTGTCCGTTATAAGCGGGTGTCCGTAGAGCTGGGTTCCACTGTACTAAACAAGCATACAAGTAAAAGTGCTAAGTGCCAAAGGAAACCAATACTTGGCATTATATCTTACAGTAGTTAGAACACGCCATATGTGGTCTCGATAGGAACTAGAAATTACCACCCTAAATTTCTAAATTCCATAGCGACACTTATTGTATTCCTTTCAAAGATATTATTGTATATGTAGCCAAACATTATTATTTATTTATTTTTTATTATCACAAAGTAATATATTATCTCTGGTGTTCATCCATTGAGCTATAGAAACAAGATAAATAAATTAAATGTAACTTGAATGTGTTGAATTCTTGAAGCAATTGAGTGGATGAAGGAACTAGCCGTCTTTGAAGTGGATTATTATTCTTCTCAAAAGTAAACAGACTTTTGCATTTTTATCTTCATCACGTAAAAGACACATTAGAAATGTATCTGCCTGCTTCCATGTTTTCAGCTCGGTACCTTGCTTTGCTTTTAAAATAGAGCAGTTTGAATTTTATAGTTTCTCACAGTGTGTGACATAACAGATGTCTGCCCACAAGCATATCACGTACGTGAAAACATCGATTCACCCTATGTTTTTGAGGTTTTAAAAGCCAATATGACAAGAGAACCGTCTATGTGAATGTTTGCAGGCTCAACAGAACGAAAAAAGCCTTTGAGAAAGCTTAAGTAAGTTCCAGATGTTTTTCACTCGTTTCCGGCCGCCATGTTGGAGCTCATCAAGATGGGGTCGGTACATTTCACTGACCCCCAGTCCATGGACTACCATGATGGACTACCGAAATGGACTACCTATATGGACTGCTAAATGGACTACCAAAAATGGACTACCCTTAATTACCTACCTTGAAAAAAAAAATTAGTGAAGTTTGGTTGTTTTCATCGATTGATCGTGATCTCCACCATCTTGTTATTTTTTTAAATGCTGCTGGTCAGCTTTTCTGCAGGCGCATTCACTCCTCGTGCATGATGGCTGACGGGCTGCAGCTAGAGTAAAAATTTGATTTATAATCTTCCAGGTGATTCCTTACCTGGCTGTCATGATGCTCAAAATGGTAAGTGACAGAAGAAGATACAACTCAAAAATAGATCACATGACCAGGCCCAGGGGGGTATTCCCAGAAAAATTGGGTGGGGGTGAAGCCTGCTTCCCAAAAGCCTTACCTTATTTAAAGTGCACCTAGCCCCAAGAATAGTTTTTTTTTCGCTATTATAATACTTTGTACATATTCCAAAAACATGTAGCATTTATTTCCAGCCTTAAGAGTTTTTTTATGGGGCTTACGATAAACTATGCATCATTTGGTACACGACCAAGTCAGCTGGGGCGTGGGTCTATTCCCCAGTTGACTATTATGTATTTACGAAGACGTAGCGCTATGATCAGTTTGTGACTTTAACTGGGGAAAAGACCCACGCTCCTTACTAGCTTGATCGTGTGACAGATGACGGCAACTTTTACAGCCTGTAAAAAGTCGAGATATGATTTTAAAAAAAATTAAAGGCGCAATGTGTTTTGAATATATTTCGGTGTTAGGGGCACTTAAAGACCAAAAATATCTGTGATTTTCCCTACCCTATTTATAACAAAGGATTATAAATTCAAATTTTTACTGACCATCCAGCGTGTCTGCCATCACACGAGACGAATGAATACGCCTGCAGAACAGCTGACCAGCAGCATTTAAAAAATAACAAGATGGTGGAGATCACGATCAATCGATGAAAACAAGGTAGGTAATTAAGGGTAGTCCATTTTTGGTAGTCCATTTAGCAGTCCATATAGGTAGTCCATTTCGGTAGTCCATCATGGTAGTCCATGGACTGGGGGTCAGTGAAATGTACCGACCCCATCAAGATGGGCTCCAACATGGCGTTTCCATACTAAACCCAATAAGTTTGAGTTGTACATTTTGACGAATAACTCAAGTACGGGACGTCGCACAGCCCTAAAGCTTGGGAATATTTTTTATTTATTACTCTTCTACAATATCTCAATTTCTTGACTTTATCTATTGAATGGTTGACGATTTTATTTGTTTACTTGCGTGACGAGCGCGTGACTGAAAACCAAGAAGTACCTCCGAGGACGTTTAAAGGCAATATGAAATAATGTCAGTTTTGTAAGCCATCTTTGACATACTCATGCTTTTCTATGAAAGCAATAATGAATCCGTATTGGTGATATATTTCTTATTTTTTCATGTGATACAATGGAGACGGATGGATTTAGGTCTCGAGTGTCGCTCTCCCATTTCATCACTGCCGTAGAGAAAAAAAAAGTTACTGCAGAAAACATCACCGAAGGTTTTTCATTGGACATCAATCTGTTTACTGCTAAGTCCGTGTTTACATTGCTAATACTGTACTCGATAACCGTGCCAATTGGTCTGATATAGGCAATACCCTGGCTGTACTAGTCGTTTGGAAGACCAAGCCTATGCACCCAACAACAAACGTTTAGTTTGCTTACGAATGTTGCTCTAGCAGACATCATTTCCTTAACTTGGATTGCCATTTCTTTCGCTACAAGCATGCAACAGGCATACCAGGGAACTATGTTTGCAAGTTTTTTCACTGCTAGGTAACCTGTGACTTATGTTACAGTTGCTGTAGGGATAGTTTAATATACTTTGGTTTTACTGGCAGTAGAGCAATACCCTTGAATCACGAGAAACTCAAAAGGAGCTTGGAACCATGTTCAATTAAGAAAGCTTTGAGTAGAAAACTTTACATCACAGCAACCATAGTGTTAACAGCCATATCATCTTCTTGTGTACTGAATTTCTATTTTCAGATTGCTATAGATATTTACATTAAGATCACGGTGTGTTCTTCAGTGATTGCTAGCAACCTACACAATGGCATGAACTAAGCTGCGTTAATGTTTGTATATTAGAACTATAGACTGCCAAATAATGTAAATGGTTGCTTATAAGTTTTAATGTATGTTTATGAATGCAAAAATGCTTAATGAATTTGAAAACAACGAAAATGAATGACCATATCGATTCGCTAAAATGAATGCATTTTGACGTTAATGAACCTGATACCTGCGTTATTGAAGTTTATTTTCTCGGGTAATGACCAGCAAATGGTGCTAAAATATGTCGAGCATAGATAGAGAGACTTGAGTGAAGAAAATTAACTTTTTTGACATACCTCTAACCTTTTGACGTTTCTACTGGTTTCAATCGGATCCTGTTCCTTGACATCGATAGTCGTTCTTTGACACAAAAATTACTCACTTTCCAGCTTTATCCGCCACGGTTTTCAACTTTAAAGTTGAGCTTTCTTCTTTGGTAAGAAATTTATGGCGGAATTCCGTTTCCAGTTGAATCGCCTTCGAAAAATCTAACTTTGCAAGCCCGTGCGAGAACGAATTTCCTGGTATAAATCAGAAATAGACATTATTCCATACATACTGAGATTTACACATTAAAAAACGCCCGCCTAAAATTCGTACGAAATACCCAACCAACCAATCAGAAAAACGAACGACTGTGAAAATACATCGTTCGTCCAATCAGATACACGAATGATAGTACTTCATAATAGAGGGCAATAAGCGCGCGGCTTTCTATAAAAACAAAATGGCGGAAGAAGTGCCAAGATTTGCTCTCCTTGAAGGAACAATAGATGACTTCATAGATGAGCAAGAAAACAACGCGAGAGCAAGGTCTGACAGAGACGTAAGCCTGCTAAAAGTCTTACTTCAAAAGAAGGAAGAGCTCAGGAACGTTGAAGAAATACCTCCTGTTCAATGAAAAAAACTGCTGAGCGAGTTCGTACTCACTGTCAGAACTAGAGATGGAAATGACTACCAGCCCACATCACTGCGAGGAATGATTGCCAGCTTTGAACGATACTAGTCAAACGGTAAGTAAAGTCAAATTAGTGTGTAAACAAGTAACAAAAAAAAAAAAGGTTTTCAACAGAAACTGAAAATTGCACCACGTTGCGGATTTGGCGATGTTTATACTGCAATTGGGGATTGCTCTTGCGCTTAAATGGCTTGCAATCTTTGAAATGTGTCGGTCATTAAACAAATCTCAGTATGTATGACACAAAAACATTACACCACGGAAAGCGCTTGGACGACTTTTATTCAATCGTTGCTATGCATCAAAAAGCTCACTCATTCGCTGCGCTCACTCGTTCGCTGCTCTCACTCGTTCAATGTACTGTATATAATATACGATTTTATTTTTATATTGTTTTTTCCTTTCTCGAAGAAATTAGCTATACAGCTCTTCTTGTAAATCCGAGGTGAAATAAAGGTGATTTATGTATGTATGTTCGTTTTTTGATGCATCGCAACTCGTGAATTAAAATCGTTCGTGCGCACTTTCCATGGAATAATACATAGCAATGTCGTTCAAGTCCATGGACCTGTTTTCCTATCAACGTTTCGGCCCACCACAGTAATTGTTTCAAGTCTTCATGGATGAAGACAAGTCTTCATGCGCCATGGGTGCTGTGGATGTTTCTCTTCTCTTCGCTGTTTCGCAAGTTCCAAGCTGAAGCATCGCCATTTTGTTCTATCTGCTTCGTAGCCTTTCTTCTCTTTCCCAGGCTTTCTACGGATAGAAATTTCTGTAAAAGACTGAGAATGACAATAAGTCCTGTGGCGAGCTCGGGGCAAAATTAAACAGAAGAAAATCAAATTTTCACCAAAGGCAATACGTCCGTGATTGCTCGAAGTATACAATCCAATTTCAGATGCCAAGAATGACCGATATTCCGCCTAAAGAGACAAAAATTTCATTTATTAGTGGAAATTTTCCCGCAGATAACGAGCTTTCTATACTAGCTTTATTTCTTTGCTGTTATAGACAACCGTAGATTACTCAACAGGGCGGTCAACTTTTTTTTTTCCAGTTTGCACCGCCCGCAAATTTCTATAGCAACGATCTTCAAATAGCATCTCGTCAGAGAAAGAAAGTTATTGACAGTCCTCGAGACTGCTCTGAAGTGACTCCGCCCCCTCATTTCGCTCATTCCTTGCCATGGAAAAAACATTGTAAGTTGTAAGCAGCTTTGCGGAGATATAGAGATTCCATGCCAGTTAATGTTGTTGTTCTTGTTGTTGTTAGAGTTTAGCTGCTCAAGCGAAGTGCAAATGAAACGCTTGGAAGAACAACTGGGAAGCAAGACAGGTTTTGAACCTGAAGCCACAAATGGCTTCTTTAGGAGCCACCATTCCTACCGAAAGCAATGATCAACTTATGTTTAATCTTTATTTACTGAGGGTTTCTAGTGCTATTTTTGACTCCAGACAAGCCAGTTACTCCCTCTGAAAGCCATGGTCTCGTATATAAGCCGCAACCACGATTTTGAGCCCAAAATTTCGACAAAAAGATGCGGCTTTTACATGAGTTTTTACAAAAAATCATCAGGTTAGTTTGTAAAGGCTTTAGTACCCAGTGTTATTTATCTTACTACAAGCGTTCGGTCATTGTACTAATTCCTAGTTTATACCCTCCTACCCGTCTTAGTCAGCCAGCAAGCCAGTCAGCCAGCCAGTCAGTTAGTCAGTCAGCCAGTCGGTCGGTCGGTCAGTCAGCCAGCCAGCCAGCCAACCAGTCAGCCAGCCAGCCAGCCAGCCAGTCAGTCAGTCAGTCAGTCAATCAGTCAATAAAAACATAACAGTCCGCCTACTCCACTGTGACGCGTATGGCTACTGCTTCCCCTCCCGTGGGCCACAGTTGACCGCGACTGCTATTTCTAAACTACTTCTACCACGACAGCGACTACTTAAGAGATCACCATTTTGGAGATCAATTTTAAGGGTAAAACTTTATTAATTACTCCTAGGATTAAAATTCATATCTTACGTTAAAATAGGATAAAGTGGGTATCCTATGATATTGAGAGTTAAAGTTAAAATTGCATCACAGGAAAATGGTTACAACTTCAAAAGTCTATGAATGCTAATTGGGTCTTGCACATATTTGGGTGAATAACCTGTGTGTGATCATGGAATGTCATACATAAGACACTGCTTAATTTATAGATAGATACCCAGCTACTGAACCAAGATATAGCCCATTGCTTTGATGTGTTTCGCTCCGTTGTCACCGTCTGAGTCGACTGCATTTCCACATGTGTTGGAGTCATCAGGGTACCCTCCTGTTCCAAAACCGATTCTGGAATAAAAGTAAGATGAACTGCCACCAAGAATACCGATTCTTGCCTTAGAATAATCACTTCGAGGTTGGGCATTGAATCCTTCTTTGTAACTACTGGGGTACAAGGATGCTTGCGAACCAATGAGAATCTTCCAGGTGTTACGGCGTAGGGTGGTAACACGATAATTTCCGTCAGCGATTAGCGAGAAGAGAGAGTTGGCATGCCTGTAAATGACTATGAACTTGATCTGATAGCCAATCTTCATGCCGAGACAGATCTTTGAGAACGGTGTGTTCCAGTAGAACGGCAATTTGGTTTCCTCGTGGTCAAACCCTGTCTTCCCTCCTTCAAGGTTGTATGAATTTCTATCGCTCCACAACTGATCGTCGTAGTGGAACGTTCGCTGCAATATCAACAAGAAGGAAGTGACATAACTTCCCTTTAAAAGTACTGCTGTGAAAATAAAGCGATAACTAAGATGTTTGAACGCCCTCTTAACATAATTAAGTTAAAGTTCGTGAAGCTGAAAAATAAACAAAAAAAGAAAGTAAATAAAATTCAACTGTGACGAACACCTATCTATAAGTCGATGTGCATGTGGAAAATAATTCTGCTTAAATCAAATCATTTTTAGCGTGAACATGCAAGACTTAAAAACTCGTCTTAAATTTCTTTCTGTGACAACTAAAATGCGTTCTACAAAATGTTTAAAATTGTCTCTATCTTAAAGGTAAACATCTTAGTAACTCCTCATTAAAAAATGATAATAACAATCATGACAATGTTAATGACGAAGGCGAGGGCGAGGGCGAAGACGATAATGATGATGACAACCTTTTCTTCCTAATCTTGGCATGAATGCTTACCCGTGCGCCATCAATTTTCATGGCCATTGTCCACCCTCCATCTCCGCATCCAAAATTTCCCATGTGACAGTAAACAGGAACGTTTTTTGAGCCAAACATCAGTGTGTACACCTGACTAGTTGATGATCTGATAGGACACGGTGAGAGAATTGTGGAATGGTGAGTTCACTGCCTTTGTGTAGAAACGGCTCACAAAATAAGGTCAGGTGCTTCCTCGGTCACGCCATAAATTATTTCATCCTGCTTACATTAGAAATTATTTTAAAAATCAAACCACGAAAAACCAACAAAAAACAATTATAAATAGGTACCTAAGAAGCAACGATGCTAGTTGTTCGAGCAATCAATTTTTAGTATTGTAAAGTACTTTGTTTTTGATCATTTTAATGTTAATAAGTGCTATAGAAATTAATAAATTATTATTAACTTTATTTCGGCGAACAACCATCTATCATGTTGAGATATTTTGGTGTAACTTTTGCAAGCTTTATATAATAAACGAAGAACAAGTGGAAACTCTTTGTAAGGCTAACGTAAAGTATTTTTCATTTGTGTTCAGAGTAGCAGTCCTCCGAAATGCCACCAGAATTTTTATAGATGTTACATCCCTAGCGAGATACCTATTTCCCACTATATCTATTTCCCAATATTTTTTGTATCTATGAATTCAGTCCAAATTGTGTTGAGTAACACATTCATCTGCTTTTGTCCTTATTTTCAAGTTAGTAGTTCCTGTTGACAAAATAACAGCATGTGATCGTTGCATCCGATCCTGTTAGCTGATATCGGAGGATCATGAGATCTCGTCGAATCAACGGTGGAGCCGGGGAGGAGGTGGCAGGGGAAAGGAATAGAAAGTAGGGGGCGTGAGGTGGTACGGGAGAAGGGGGAAGGGAGTGTGGGCAGCGGGAGTTCTAAACGGGTGGGAGGCGGGAGGGAAATAATTTATCTGGGGACGGGGGTAGGAGGGCGGAGCAAAGCAAAGAAAGGGCTGAAATAGGGGGAAGAATGCAAGGAGGCCGGGAGAACGGGCCACAGGAAGTAGGAGGTCTTGATACCCCTTGTCCACCTATCAATGGAGGTCAAAAATAATGGTCTACTTTTGTGGTCAAAAGGTATGTTAACGTATTGGAATGTTCAATGTGGTCTGCTGCTTAACAATTATTAATGGCGATGATAAAATATTAGATAGTAACCTTAAGCAAGAGCTATTTTTTATAAGTTCTGAAACTGTCCCGAAAAAATTGCCAGCGCCTTATTATCGGATTTCCCAGGAGCATTTTGCGTCCATGCCTTTTTGTGGAAGAAATGAACAGTATTCTAGTTCATCTTTGACATCTAAATGGTAGAACCCCACGAAAGAGCCACTTTAAATATTTTGGAAAACATTGACCAGTGTTCTTTGCGCAAGGATTTTGAAAAGAAAGCTTGTTATTGGAGCGACATTTTTTTTTCTGAGCTAAATAACGTATTACGTACTTGTATTTTTCATACTGTTCCTTGCACGACGTGGCGAAACCTTGGTCTGGACAGAATACAAAATAAATTTCAATTAAAACGATATGCCAGCAACTAAGGTTATTTACCATTTACCCCAAATTCCCGGAAATTCCGGTTCGAATGTAAATGGTAAACATTTTTGGTCCGTCCCACTGGAAAATTCCCGGGACAAACGGGAGCTCTGAAAAGGTTGTCCCGTTTTCCCAGTTGGGACGTTCCCGATGGAAATTCGTTTACCATTTAGAAGTTTCTATGTTTCGTACTAGTTTCAGTCCTCTTGGTTTTTGGCCGAGCGTAAGCTATCCAATCAGCAAGCGCGACGTGATAATTCGAAAAATTTGGGCAAATGGTAAACAAAACATACCGTTCCTTCCGAACGAAATTTCTGGAATTTTTTTCTAAATGGTAAACAACCTAAGTCCTAACACTTTTTGGTTTTGTTTTGTTTTCAACTTTTGATTTTGACCAGGTAGCGCCAAATATATCGACACTGCTAGGAAGAGCAGCTAAAAATTAGTAAGATGGCCAAGTTTGAGAGTCACATCTTGCAAAATAGCGAAAATATGGTTCTATGAAGTCGGGAAATATTGCTGACGTTTGTATGCTAGGGGGCAAGTTTGTGCCCCCAGCATAGTTAGAAACGTTTGTAAAATTTCTCGACTTCGCGAAGCTACAACTCTGCGAATTTTAAAGATACGACTCCCAAACGTTCGTAATTTACTAATTTTGGTGCCTTTTCTAGTAGTGTCTAGGAGTTTTCGCTACATGGCCTGTGAAAAGTTTAAGAACCCGTAGAAAGGTCTGTTCAAAGCGCTAATTGTCGACTGGACTGCGAATCATTGAAAAGCGGAAAGTCAAAAACATTCCGATTTACCTGGTGGTACAGAAGGCTGAGGAAATGTTTTGTTGACCAGTCCGATTAGGTATTCCATTTTTGCCTCCAACGACTTAATCGCTTCACTAATGCCCAATTCTTCATTTATGTTACAATTAAAAACCACCATCTTGTCCCCTGTTGTTGCTGTGAGATGGGGCGTCTGGTTCTTAGTCAAGCTCACTGGCAAAGACCTGACGCCATTTAAAATGAATGCCACAACGATTATCCCGATGAAACCAAATGAAGAAAGCATTATAGAAAACTCTGCCTTTCAATGGAACGACGTGCTGTAAATATCTAATCGCAAACTGATATAGTTAAAGAATGAACACTCTACTCTGTTGAGGACAGAGTTTTGAATTACAAGAAAATATGAAAAGGTCAAGTAATCTTGGAATAGATAATATTACAAAACTGACCCTCAGGTTTTAGACTTTGGCCTTGCTAATAGTGATTGGTGTGCAAAAGTGAATGGTTATAACAAACAAATTTTTTCGTCTCCCACAGCTAGAAGACATATTTTAAATTGCATTAAACGAAGTGGTTTCAGGTCATTGTTTTTAACGGACCTCAAAATCTTTACTTGTCGGTTCATGCAATAACAGAGAAATGATAATTGCGGTCATCAATAACTGTGGCCGTGTTTAGTTGAAAGGCTTTCCCACATGCGCTGTTCTTTCGCTTCCTGTACCTTTTTCTCCCTACCTCCCACACATGCATCTTCGTGTTGCTCCTGTTGCCGATAAATGTCTTCGCTTGATCGGGGTCCAGCTGCATTAGATGTAACAAAGAATCTAATTGGCCTGATAAAAACTTGACCAGATAGGAGTAGTCCCTTGTCAGGATAGTACAGCGAGGCAAACACGCGAGTGTGCGAGAGAATTGCAGGTCTCCTCGAGGAAAGTAATTTTCGCGCGCTCACTCGCGTGTTTCTCTCGTTACCGACTATACCTAAGAAAAAGAAGGGAACACTCGAGGTCTAATACTTTACATGCCATGACAATATTGCATGTTTTCTTGGAACAAACAAAAAGCAAAAATTGGTGAAAAGCCACAAACTGCGGAAGAAAAAAGCAAATTAAGTGCGACTGTCATTTTCCATTTTGAAATGCCGTTAAGGTGGCTGGTATCAGTTTCCCTCGCGTGGAGAGTCTGGCCAGTAGCGCGCGCGTCACACTTTAAACGCGCGAGATTTGAAGAACGGGAAAAACAAAAACAAATATGGCGGCGCGAGGCTTTCTTCGAGCAAGGCTACGTTTGTCCTGTTCAAAAAGAAATTCGCGTTTATCTGAGGCCGTATATACTCGATCGACTTAAGTTAATTCAATTTACACAGGAAATTTTTTTTCCGGAGATTGATAATGCATATTAAAGTTCCAAAGAGAAACTTTCCACCCCTACTGCGATCGATCGTGTCGGGAACCGGGAGGATAAGGAGCCGGAAAGTAATTGTAAAACTGCGAAGGTAGGATAGCACTTCAATTGTACTTACAGGTAATACATCTCAACATTCTATTATTTCTATGCCTCACCGCCTATTGTTGTTTGTTTGTAAGCCCAAACATTTGGCCAAGCAGTAAAAACAGCAACTGTGGACTATTAAAAATCTACTCGGCGCGCTCGGCGCGTGGACTGCAAACAAGGTGCCCGCGCTTGTACGCTTAATGGTTAGCGGCAGTCGGCAAAGCGCATGAGCAAATGTCGATCTTTTAGAATCCAGATTTTGAAATGCGCGAAAACGCGCGTGGAAATTGCTCAACTCACGAAGGTTTTTTGCAAGAAAGCGAGCCCGGTGACCCCCTTTTTTTATTGGTTCAATATTTTTGTCTTGTAAAGAGGAAACGTCACAAAAAATTCAAGAAAATTCTTGCAGAGAAATTTTACACTACTCATAAATTGCCTTTTCTCGCGTTTATAAAACATCCGCTTGATAGAAATTTTTTAAAAACATTTTGCAGTTTCCTTTTCAAATGGCAAAAGTAATCACGTGAAAAAATAGGGGGTCACCAAGTTAGTTTTCAAATTATAAGTGCCAGAGGTTTAAATGGAGCTCTGAATAACCCCAAAGTACCGTTGCCATGGTAACAGCTGATGGTGTAATAATAGTTATTTTTGGTCAACAACTAAATGTATAATTTAATCTCGCAAAAGTTTTCTTTCGGCCTCGGTTTGCCTTTGTAGTCTTTTCTCTTAAAGTTTACGTCGTGAAAAAGCTGAAAACTGGTACCAGCCACCTTAAGGAAATTTTGGCCGAGCTCTCAAGAAACTCTGCTCAGCGGTTTGTTTGTCACTTGTTGTCTAGTAGCTTTTGTTTTTGTTTATTTACTGGAACTTGACTTTCCATTTGGAGCTCAAGTAGCCTTTACTTTACCGTCTAACTGAAACATTCGTAAGTTTTCCGTAGCAGCTCCACCAGTTTTTCCCTATAGACGTGTTAATATGGCGATTACGTGTAAAATCTTTGATTTTCGACCATTTTGGATCGTTAAACATTTTTACGAAAAAAAGCAAAACAAAAAGAAAAGAAATAGAACGTTCTTTTATAGAGCAGGTTTTTAGTTCGTAAAAGCAGTTTGACTAATCTGAGAGCTTTGAAATCCATTTGCACTGAGAAACCTCAGCCAGAGTCACTTGCACTGAAAGAATGCCCCGTATGCTAGTTTTTCCTGTCATTTCGGTTGGAATGGGGGAAAAAGGAATGTTTCCGAGAATTTCACCTTTTCAGTGGAATGCTCAACCAAACGATATTGTTTTTGTTCCCTCGCCGGAAAAGCGTGCAAACAAAACTCATGTCAAACCAGGAACTCGCTTGTCCATGATTGGCCTCCAGGTTCTAATCAATATTCATGTAATTCGTAGAACGTGTTACAAACCAAGCAATCTCAAAGATGGCGAAGGTGTGGCGGTGTACAGATGACCTGCGTTTCAAGAGATGATGAGGAATTCGTACGAAGGATAAAGCAGAAATCAATCTGCAAACAAGCCGAACCGAAGGTGAGCATTGGTTTGTGAAAGCTTTTTCTAAATTTTTGTCTTAAAAGCTAAAGACTTTGGCATTTAGCGTCTTTCGCTAAGGCTGACACGCGTATCTGAGTGTCGCTTGAGTTTGAAACTTGTCTTACTGAACAAAGAATATTGAGCGCAGCTTGGTTCGTTGTGTAACAGAAGACAGAACAATCTTACTTCTAAGCTGAAATAAACGCTGAAATTAATCATAAGTTAGAAAAATACAGGGAAGTCAACATTGCAAGCAGTGTTTGACTGAAATGCATGTAGCTATGTGCGTTCGACATTTGTCATGCTAAATTGTTCAGGAAAGTTTCACAGCCCATGTTGCAATATACGCATTCGAACGTTTAGTCAAAGGGAATTTGTGCCGTTGGCACTGCTTATGTAGAAAATAGAAACTCAATGTCGTTGTCCTTGCTATTAAACCACGTCACTTCTGTGTTTCAGGACAACAAAGTCAATGATGTGCACGTGGGAAAAAAAAGACAGGAAATCGCAAGGATACGAACTCGAATCACTGGTACAGGAGGAAATGGTGCACAGATAAGAACTTTAATTTATTAAGTTGTTTGCTGAAATGGTGGCCGAGAAAGTTTGTTTTTTTGTTTGTTCAGTTCAATAACTTTCAATGGTCGCATTTTAAAATAGCATCCAAAGACTTAAAAATTAGAACTACTTGCACAGCATAATGAACAGCACCACAGGAAAGTACTGCTCAGTAGCTTTTATTTGAATGGTCACACTTTAGGATTTTATCCACAGACTCAAAACTTTGAACCACCTTGTACAACATAAACAACACCACAGGAAGTACTTGTCAGTGGCTTTCTTCTGAATGGTCACAGTCTTGGATTTCATCCGCAAAATCAAAAGAGCTCGAACTCACATGGCATGAGTTTCACGATTCTGGGAATAAAACATTAAAAACACTTTCATCTCGGCCACCATCGAGGATTGAGGAGGTTGAGCTATCAAATCTGCTCATCGTGAAATAATTATCGACTTCATTTGGTTTAGATTATTTGGCTTATGAATAAAAAAAAATTTCTTTGCCTTTTTTGTTTCCCTTTGTATTTTGATTTTTAAAACAGAAACGGTTTCCATTTTTTCGCAGATGTATTGGCTCAACTACTCTCTCCATAGTAACAATTTCAGTTTACGATGCAAAGTGGTGCTTTTAAGGTGGCTCTGTTAGGGCATCAAGGATGTACTTTTACATTTTTGTTTTCTTAAAGAAATTTTGCAAAGATTCCTTCAATTTGTTTGAATTGTTTGAATTGTTGAAGATGTGAATAAATTTTATAGGTCTTAAGTTAGCCCATTGTTGGCTGGAACAGGAAAGCGTTTTTGCAAAATTCTCAATAATGCCACCATAAAATAGTCCTAAACTTTGCGTCATAAGCGACTAGCATTCTGTTGTCGTATTGGGAGCTTAGTTTAAACAACCTCTTGTCTGGTTTTCGAGAAAGTTGGGCTTTGAACAGGAAATAAATCAGTTATGGGGACCACAAAAAAAAAAAACCAACAACAACAACAAAAAACAAACATTTAACTTTAGAAAATAACTCATCTTTTGATTCATGTCATTGCTTGTTTGTAGATAATGCCCTGGGGAAAAAAAGTTCAACGATATATATTGATTGCGATTTCGATTTCCTTTGCTTTATACAGTTTCTTTTCACAAGTAATAAGTGAATGTTTGCTCAGGATTGTTTAATGAACTTGAAATAACAAATCAAGTGGATGTTCAGTTCAGTTGAATGAATTAAATTGAGAATCAATTGAACCTTTCATGATCCAAAACATCTGTTTAGCTATTATTTAGGTGAACGACTTTGACTTCAACTGATTTGCTTTTCAAAAAAATTAACCAAACGTTACGCACTGATTTCTTATCAAATTGAAAAAATGTTTTACTGTGGATGGAATAAACTGCATTTTCACTTCATGCAGTGGTCTGAATAGAGAACTCACTCAACTATCCTGTTTACCAGTTTTATTACCATTGTACAATGCCATAGACAAGGAACTGAAACAAAATTTTTCTGTACCATGTTTTTGTATTGGTCTTTGTTAAAATGCATAGACACCTTATGACGTTAACAACATCAATCTTTGCGTCATTACGATTTTACTCGTGTTTTCTGTGGCTTAGATTTCCAAGTTTGAATATTTCAAAAGCTTTGCATTTTGATGTCCAGCTAGTTTATGCTTTCTTGTTGCTTTATTTGGTGCAAAAGTCTATGACCAAATCAAGATCTTTGCTGATAAAAGCGGTGCAAATTTCAGTCTCGTATTTCGTTGAATAGACCGTGAATATTCGAATTCTCAGTATTGAATTGGATCCAGCATGAAGTGGAGGCACTTGCGGGGAACTACGTTTACATGTACCGTTTAAGCCCCGTGTGCAAGCCAGTTCGAGCTCATTATAGAGGATACGCTTTTTGATTGTTTCGAAGTACAGTGTATGTTTTTGTAAACTCGGTTAGATTTAGCACTGTAAAGCAGTTATGAGAGTCCATAGATCGGACATTTTTGACATTGGGTTTAAACGCTGGAAAGAATTTTGCAGAGCTATGACCTTAACTTCGGTTTTGTAAAGCAACTTTTTAATCAAGTCTTTTGCGTTGCAATGGTTTGTTTTCGGATGTTACCTGAACAAAGAAATATAAAAAAGAGAATCTTAAACGGTCGAAGTGGGCTCAGAGGACACGAAGCTTTTGTCAATTGGAAATAATGAAGTAAAATTAAGTTTATTGCTATCTATTTTCTTGCAAAATTCTAGGCAACTTTTGAATCGCTTTGTTTTGCGATACAATGATTTGTTTGGGTGAATGCCAGTCCCTGATGAACAAAGAAATTTCAAGGTAATCTTAAAATTGTCGAGTAACCTCAGGCAACTCATAGCTCTTTGTTGGAAATAGCTTACATGCGGTTAGTTGCCCTATTTCTGGACACTTTTTGCAAAACTGTAATATCTTAGCACAAAACAAAACTAGCGAGCTGAAATTTAGCCACAGCGTAGCTTCCACTGCTGCTAATTAGGGCGTGAAGTTTC
This sequence comes from Pachyseris speciosa, assembly GCA_016490735.1. Lineage (NCBI taxonomy): Eukaryota > Metazoa > Cnidaria > Anthozoa > Scleractinia > Pachyseridae > Pachyseris > Pachyseris speciosa. The sequence continues at coordinate 2,177,601 of JAEMWC010000013.1, read as the reverse complement.
ACCTTTTGAAGCTCTTTGGTTTCTTTGTAATTTGCGGAAAGACTACTTTTCTTTCTTTTTCTTTCTTTTTCTTTAATTCAAAGACGTCCATCGCAATTTTTCTCATGGATAATTCGTTCCGAAATTTTACAAGTTGGAACGCCTTTGTTAGAGTAAACACATGAGAGTTACAACAATGCGACCTTATACTTCGAAATGACATTATTTTATTTTCGTTGTCGTCGCTTTAAGCTCTCAATAACAGGAACATATCAGAATATTCTATTGCCGAAACGGTGCAAATTAGTTTTGATTTGATAATGTCAACTTGATTTTCCTAATTCATTTCCCGTGCTTACGCATCTAATCTTCGCTTGTTTTGGAATATCATTGCGCTTCTAATCCTAGTTGTCGATGTAAGATCGGACAGTAAAAAATGTTCAGCTAAGAGACTTTTTTGTCGTTGCTTTGCATGCTTGCAGTCTCTACAACCTCATTTTAGTTTATTTCAGTGCAAAAAGAAAACTTTACATGCAGCTTGCATACTTCAAAATTCAATGGGAAAAAATAATCTAAACCAGACAATGGGTTTAAAACTTAGCTACGCTGATTTGCAACTGTAATCGAACTTCTTTTTATTCTGCGGGCACTCTGTTTGTATGTAACACAAGATTAAAATAATGAAAGCAAAGTAGGGATATGGTATTCCGAATTAAAAACTTTGGAGAATTTTATGCGGAAACTTTGTTTATGATGACTTAAACTGGGAAAGCACAAGCATGGATCTGAATTATTTGAATCGTTTTTTCTTCGGTCCAGTTAAATTGTTTCAAGGGACCTCGGGTTTTTTTAAAATAGATATTTATTTCTGTGTTACAAACAACAGTTATGCCGGTTGAAAAAAAAAGTTTTGTTAAAGGCAACATGGCAATTTACAGTAATGCTTTCAAAACAGAGGATAAAATTGGACGTGAAATAACAAACATGGTAAAAGCAGGACTTATTTGGCAATGAAATCTTTTCCTTGAAATGACAATGCACTGAAAGTTTCCGTTGACTGTATCTCGCCATGTTGCTTTCAACTCGAGTATCTTCCATACACCATCTCGTGAGAATTAATGCCAAAACATTTCGGGGTTAATTGTTTTCGAAAACTTTTTTTTGATGTTGAGCTTTTATGAGTTAACTGTTCTCGGATAGATTTTTGTCAAAGGGGAATTCCAAATTATTTTTTGTGATTCTCTCACGAGGTGGTGTACGCATTTTACTGGCGGGAAACTTTGAAAGACGTATCTCTTTTAAATTTTTGTCAGAAATGTTGCCAGGGGAAACGCTGTGCAAATTTCACCAAATTTTCCCGCCAAAAGACTTAGTATATACACGAGCACATTCTTGAGATACTTGAAATTTTTTCAAACACTTTAATATTAATTACTGTTACTGTGAAATAGTCGAGAGAAATAAAGAATACAAGACAGACTTTTTTTATTCTATTGCACCTTTAATTACTACTATATACACGTAATAATAGTAGATACATTAAGAATGGATTTGAGATTTGAAAAAAAATGGCGCATGCGTATTACGAGCGCCGTATTTTTTCTAAGTCTTTTTTGGCGTAAAAAAATTACAAATGGAATTTTTTAAAAAAAATGGCGCATGCGCATTAAAAGCGCCCGTATTTTTCTCTTATCTTTAGGCCGGAAATTGAAACCTTTTGAACAGATGTTACCATGGAAAAAATATGCATAATAACACTAAAGATTTAGACTTAACTACCTTGAAAAATAGTAAGAGAATGGCTTCCTTTCGCTGATACATTGACTTTTTTTTTTATCAGAAAGTGAATAGAAACTTTCATTAAGAAAAACAGTGATGAGGATAATTGACCTTACTGGTTTTGAATTATTCAGTTTTGATAAACTGATCTTAATAATGTGAAAGAAGTTCTTAGCTTAAATTTGTAGTTTGAAATTAGTCAAAGCCATGAAGCCAAAAAATCATTCCATGGTATCCTCACTAAAAATTGTAAAACTGAATTCATGTGAAAGATTTCTCCTATATTTTGTTAACTGTGCTTTGCACAACCACGCTCGAAAACAAAGGAAGGTCTGAATTTGGCGGCATTTATGGTTATCTGACAAAAAGCCTAATTTGCTCAAAGAAAAACTACAACTTTTTATTTAAAAAATTTCAATATCGACTCTAATGTTTCTAAGTGTTTGTATCGACACTTGCGCTTGTATTTGAAAATGTATCTATGGACTCTCGCGTTTGTGTTTCCGAGTGTTTGTATCGACTCTTGTGCGTGCGTTTCTCAATGTTTAGATGGACTGTTTGCTCGTGTTTGGCAGTATTTGTACGGACACCTTGTGTTTGTGTTTCTCAGTGTTTGTATGGACTGCTGTGCTTGTGTTTCTCAGTGTTTGTATGGCTCTTGTGCACGCGTTTCTCAGTGTTTAGGTGGACTGTTGCTCAGTGTTTGTATTAGACTTTGCGCTTGTGTTTCTCGGCAGTATTTGTACGAACTCTTACGCTTGTGTTTCTCAGTGTTTGTATGGACTCTTGTGCTTGCGTTTCTCAGTGTTTATATAGATGAACTGTTTACTCGTGTTTCTCGACAGTGTTTGTATGGATTCCTGTGATTGGGTTTCTCAGTGTTTGCATAGACTCTTGTCCTTATGTTTCCAAGTGCCGGTTTCCCCGTGGTTGTATGTTTTGTATGGACTCCTGCGCTTGTGTTTCTCAGTATTTGTATTAAGCTGTTGCGCTTGTGTTTCTCCGTGTTCAGAAGGACTGTTTGATCCTTTTTCTCAGTGTTTGTATAAGACTCTGTGCTTGTGTTTGTCGGCAGTGTTTGTATGGACTGTTGTGCTTGTGTTTCTCAGTGTTTATATGGAATCTTGTGCATGCGTTCCTGAGTGTTTAGATGGACTGTTTGCCCGTTTTTCTCAGTGTGTGTATTAGAGTTTGCGATCGTGTTTCTAGGCAATATTTTAACGCACTCTTATTCTTGTTCTTCTCAGTGTTCGTATGGACTCTTGTGCTTGAGTTTCTCGGCAGTGTTTGTATGGACTCTTGTGTTTGTGTTTCTCAGTGCTCGTATGGACTCTTGTGCTTGCTTTCTCTGTGTTTAGATGAACTGTTTGCTCGTGTTTCTCAGTGTTTGTATTAGACTCTGCGCTTGTGTTTCTCGGAAGTGTTTCAATGGACTTTTGTGATTGAGTTTCTCAGTGTTTGTATAGACTCTACGCTTGTGGTTCTCGGCAGTGTTTGTATGGACTCTTGTGCTAATTTGTGTGTCTCTGTGCCGCTTTCTTTGGACTCCAACCTTGTGTTTGTCAGTGTTTCTATGAACTCTGTGCTACTGTTTCTCAGTGTTTGTATGGACTCTAGTGCTTGGGTTTCTCTGTGTTTGTATGGACTGTGCGCGTGTGTTTCTTAGTGTTTGCATTGATTCTTGTGCTTGTGTTTCGTCTTGTGCTTGTATTTCTCCGTGTTTGCACTGACTATTATTCTTGTGTTTCTCGGTGTTTTTGTATGGACTGTTGTGTTTGTGTTCCTCAGTGTTTGTATGACTCGTTTGCTTGCGTTTCTTAGTGTATAGTTGGACTGTTTGCTCATATTTCTTAGTTTGTATTAAGCTCTGCGCTTCTCCGCAGTGTTTCTATGGGCCCTTGTTAATGAGTTTCTCAGTGTTTGTACGGACTCTAATACTTGTGTTTCCCAGTGTTTGACGGACTCTTGTGCTTGTATCTCAGTGTTTGTATAGAGACCAGACTCTTGTGCGTGTGTTTCTCTAGTCAGTGTTTGTACGGACCCTGTGCTTCTGTTTCTCAGTGTTTGTATGGATTCTTGTGCTTGTGTTTCTCAGTGTTTAGATGGACTAGTTGCTCATGTTTCTTAGTTTGTATTAGGCTCTGCGCTTGTGTTTCTCGGTAATGTTTGTATGGACTCTTGTAATTGAGTTTCTCAGTGTTTGTATGGACTCTTGTGCTTGCCTTTCTCTGTGTTTAGATGAACTGTTTGCTCGTGTTTCTCAGTGTTTGTATTAGACTCTGCGATTGCGTTTCTCGGCAGTGTTTGTATGGACTCTTGTGCTTGTGTTTCTCCGTGTTTGTATGGACTCTTGTGCTTGTGTTTCGCGGTGTTTGTATAGACTCTTGTGCTTGTGTTTCTAAGTGTTTGTTTGGACTCTTGTTCATGTGTTTCTGCGTGTTTGTATGTACTCTTGTGCTTGTGTTTCTCAGTGTTTGTATAGACTCTTGTGCTTGTGTTTCTCAGTGTTTGTATGGACTCTTGTGCTTGTGTTTCTCGGTGTTTGTATAGACTCTGGTGCTTGTGTTTCTAAGTGTTTGTGTGGACTCTTGTGCGCTTGTGTTTCTCAGTGTTTGTATGGACTCTTACGCTTGTGTTTCTCAGTGTTTGTATTGACTCTTGCGCTTGTATTTCTCAGTGTTTGTATGGAGTCTTGCGCTTGTGTTTCTCAGTGTTTGTATGGAGTCTTGTACTTGTGTTTCTCAGTGTTTGTATGCAATCTTGTGCTTGTGTTTCTCAGTGTTTGTATGGAATCTTGCGCTTGTGTTTCTCAGTGTTTGTATTGACTCTTGCACTTGTGTTTCTCAGTGTTTGTATGAACTCTTGTGCTTATGTTTCTGCGTGTGTATGGACTGTTGTGCTTTTGTTTCTCAGTGTTCTTGTGGACTGTTGTGGTTTTCTCCGTGTTTGTATTTACTCTTGCGCTTCTATTTATCAGTGTTTATGTGAACTCTTGTCCTTGTGTTTCTCCGTGTTTGTATGAACTCTTGTGCTTGTGTTTCTTAGTGTTTGTATTGACTTTTGTGATTTTGTTTCTTTATTTTTGTATAGACTCTTTTGATTGTCTAGTGATTTACTCGTGCTATACTGTCTTCTTTGCGTAGGAAAAACGCTCCTCATTCAGACCTTTTGATGATCTTTTAGGGCCAGTGTAAGGACAATACCAGTCGCATAAAAGAAATTCCATATTTTTTATTGGAATTGAGTGTGCGATATGCTCCTTTACTTTTTTAATCATTCATATCTCAATAGTTACTCAAAGCTTTATTGCCATTTGTTTGTTTTCGCATCTGACTTACTGCAATTTTTTAGCAGTGCTTCTAAGGCCTTGTGATTGAGGTATAACCCATAAATTAGCCCTAAGCTGTTTTTTTTGTTGTTGTCGCATCTTATAAAAAGTTTGTATTCTATACCTTGTGTTGTTTATAATTCTCTCAGTTTAATTATTGGTGTCTTTCTTGATGGAGACTGTGCGTGGAGGAACGACGGCTTTCATCATCCTCTGTAAACTGATTAGAAAAAAGCCGCAATTATTGCGATTCTCATAACCGTAGGACCTAAACTTTACAACGCATAGCGTTACACAAACGTCGCACTACCTTGGAGGTAGTAGGACAGCTTTGGTCTTAGAAAGTGACGAATATAAATCTTCAGATAAGGGGCAAGGGAGGTTTGGGGGGGGGGGGGGGGTGGGGTATGGTGTGGATAGCGTGAAGGTTGGACTCAGAAAGCGATTTAGCCTGGCCTCGACTTAAGGTCTGAAAACAATATAGACCCTTAGAGCAATCACATAAAGCTATTTTCGCTCACATCCTCTAAATGTTTTAGCCCTTTTTAATAGGGTTACCGGGAGTGAAGATGGCGTGAGAAGGGTGAAGGGGAAGGGTACAAAAGAAAATGAATACAGGTCCCTTAAAGAGACCTGCAATAGGTCACTGGTTTTGGAGTACACCACAAATTCCGATGAAAGACGATCTTTGATTCCCTTGTTACTCCAAACGTCTTTCCGACATGTGCCTAAAGTTTCTTTTCTTATTACTTTTGAAGCCATGCGTGTTACCAAAGCAACGTTGAAGCACGGTTTCTTAATTCGAAGAAAGTCGATTGTCTCGAAATATATTCACACTTGATAACGAAACTGTTAGGATTTAAAATGTTTAACCAAAACAAAATATTAGCCTAATTAAGAGCACCCCCCCCCCCCCTTATGCCAATCACAGCAAGACGCAAACACTGCGATGAGCCCATGCATCAAAATTCCAAGTAATGAAGTCGACTCTAAGCGTGGGAAAATTATGCGCGTGTACAAGTCACGATTGGTTTTGGTTCTGCTTCTCATTGGTTGAGAAAGTGGCGCGAGATTTGCCAACCAATCACAGAGCGAGGTGAAGCAAAATCAAAACAAACGAGAATTACTTCCGAAACTCAAATAAAAATGATCTAAATTACAATTTTTCCGTAAGTTCGCAAACGCCTTCATACAGGTCCCTTAAAGAGACCTGCAATAGGTCACTGGTTTTGGAGTACACCACAAATTCCGATGAAAGACGATCTTTGATTCCCTTGTTACTCCAAACGTCTTTCCGACATGTGCCTAAAGTTTCTTTTCTTATTACTTTTGAAGCCATGCGTGTTACCAAAGCAACGTTGAAGCACGGTTTCTTAATTCGAAGAAAGTCGATTGTCTCGAAATATATTCACACTTGATAACGAAACTGTTAGGATTTAAAATGTTTAACCAAAACAAAATATTAGCCTAATTAAGAGCACCCCCCCCCCCTTATGCCAATCACAGCAAGACGCAAACACTGCGATGAGCCCATGCATCAAAATTCCAAGTAATGAAGTCGGCTCTAAGCGTGGGAAAATTATGCGCGTGTACAAGTCGCGATTGGTTTTGGTTCTGCTTCTCATTGGTTGAGAAAGTGGCGCGAGATTTGCCAACCAATCACAGAGCGAGGTGAAGCAAAATCAAAACAACGAGAATTACTTCCGAAACTCAAATAAAAATGATCTAAATTACAATTTTTCCGTAAGTTCGCAAACGCCTTCATTATATAATCGGGTTATTTAAATGTAGAGTTTCAAGATCCCGTCTCTCCTTAATCCCTACCCCCCCCCCCCCCCCTCCCCGGCCGCCTTCAAGTAGTCGTTACTTGAATAATTATTAGTTTTTAAGTTTCTGATGAAGCAAAATGAAATAATACACCATCTTCCCGTTAGCAAATTTAGTACTGGAAAACGTATGACCTTATCGATCCAATTACGTTCATGAACCCGAAGTATCAAAAACGCAACTACCTTCATGTATATCATACAGGTGATGACCATAGCAATCAAGAAAATAATTCCCGCGTCTTGTAAAGGAAGGCCAAAATAATTACTTTACTTAAGGATTATTCGGGGAAAAAAGAAAAAATAGAAATAATTTAAGGAGAATTATGTTAGCATTCACTCAAAATATGTTTTCATTAGTTATTAGTTTAAACTATTACCTAATACTTTTAGTTAGGATTTAGCTATAATTATTACGACATGAACTAGTTTAAATTTGAAATTTTGTGACATATAATATGTAGATTTTATCTTATGAATTAATACAGACTACTACTATACTAATACTACTATCTGATAAGACTCGCCCAAATGACTTGTTTAGTTTCGCTCAGGATAATTAAATATTCTCCTGTTACATACAACGAATATTGTTAACTGCGAAGCCACATGTGAGAACATAGTTAAAAAGTTTCTATATAGTTACCTCGTATGCGAGTTTCTATTTCGCGAAATGGAGCTTCACGATGACTGGCCACGTGCTTGGAATCAGTCGCTCGTTCCTCATAACAAACTTGTGGACAACTTCCAATTCAAGGTATTCACCATTCCCAATGTCAGAAACATTTCCAGTTGAAAACCTCAGACGTATTTGTCCCTTTTGCTCTGTAGGCTGTGATATCCACAGAAGACGGTTAGCGCAGCCTTCGATCGTCTTTCTCTTCCCGCAGTAAACGTGAGAGCAAACGGGAAATAATTGAATATTCATGATTTTTCAGGTATTTGCAATTCAATGAACTTGTTGGATTTTGCGACGATCACAATGATTCAGTGAAATGCATTCCTACGTGTCGACATTGACATGATTTTCTTTCAATGCGGGATGCTCATTTTTAGGCAGCACAAGACACTTAATCTCATTACGTATTTATTTAAAGAGTATGCACGAACCGTGCGACTGATTCCGACGATGCACGGAATATTCATGGAAGAGTTTTAGATTCCAAAATGGCGGCCAATTTATTATTCTTTTGTTTGCATGTTAATTAGCCCTCTTTGCCTCATTTTCACTTCAAAATTCTTTTGTATTTTGTACATGTTGATGGGGCAAAGAGGGATAATTAACATACAAACAAAAGAATAATAAATTGGCCGCCATTTTGGAATAAGGTGCATGAACGTCTTGCATATTTTCTAAAAATAGATTAGCGGACTCTTTCAATGTTTGGAGACGGAAAATACTGCAATTTGTGTCCGAGTTTTCATGACGGATATAGCACTTCAGTTACTGGAGATAAACTTAGTACGCCATACTGTGATATGACAGAAGCAAAACTGTCCAAAAAAAAAAAACTTCACAAAGAAGATCAGACGCTTCAAAGCCTAAGTTTCATAGAAACGAGTCTTGAAATTGAGACATCTGCTTCTGTCACATCACAGAAGAAGTTATCCTTTGTCACTAAGTGATAAAACCATTTACTTCACTGCTCTTCTCAATCCGAAAACTGACACAAACATTCTTGCTTTTCCCAGTTTTAACTTTAGCAGCCTAAAATATTGCCGTAAATCGCGATCCGCCTATAAAACGATAATTATGAAGTAATTTCATCATCCACCAATATCCCTGTCAAATGTCAGCGAAATCGACCATCAAAATTCAGAGATTTGAAGCTTTAAAATATAACACCTACCCCAAAAATGTGGCTCATGAAGTTAGTCACAGGCAGGTGGCCTGCGCGACCTTAAGCCGTGTTCAAGAAATCAGTAATTAAGGCATGTCACTGAACCGCTTACGAAGCGAAAAACTTATGTTATGTTTAAAATTCTACTCGCAAGAGCAAGCTAGAAAATATTGATTTTTCGCCTATTTATTGTCATTCTTAGTCGTTATTTATACCATAACTTTATTTTATTACTTCTAAATGTCTATATCAATAATATCATCACACCTCGTTTCTCGTAAAAAAATTAGCCATTATCCGGATATTTTTCAATCTGCAACTTTTTCTCTTCGGATTCAAAAATTTGCACGTCCCCACGAAGCATATTCAAATCGAATTTGCAAGTTCACACGTATCTAGCCTCCTTCGCAGACGTCTTTGGGCTCGTCACGCGTTCCTTGCCCACGAACGTCTGCTGAACTTAACTGCCACTTCCGTTCGCGGTGGTTAGCCAATCATAGTTCGTTTTCCAATTTTTTGAAAGTAGGACTTCGACCCCGGCCGGCGAACAGAAGTGGCAGTTCAGTTCAGCAGACGTTCGTGGGTAAGGAACGCGTGACGAGCCCAAAGACGTCTGCGAAGGAATGCCAACACGTATCAGGACTCATTCTAGTATCTAAGACTCCTCTGTGACTATTGTCAACAGAGCATGCGCAATCTCAGTTTGTAACGTCATCGGATTTGAACATTTCCGGATTCGACCGTCCACGCGATTGATTCCAAATTCTTTGCCACTCTGAAGAGCGGACTTAAAAGGTTGCGGAAAGAGAGGACTTAAAAAGTTGCGGATTCGCCGGATCCGTGTGGACGGAAGACGAATCCCGAAAGAAAAAGTTACGGGTTCAAAGATATCCGAATACCTGGACGGTACCTATGATTAATGATTCCGAGTCAACCACGCTGATAGTGAACGCTTTGGGGTTTCGTGGAAACCAACTGAATTTTACTGAAAGAGCAGTCCCTTAGCTTCGTAATTTCCCGCCTTTATATATTAATTAACAGGTATCCTGCTAATTCGCGGGGAATATCGTCTGATACTTAGCCGACGCGGCCGTGGGCAGAGTTGGCTGAAACCAGGGGGCTATTCCGCAAGGTTGAGCGGGATAATTGTTTCATTATTTCGCAAATTGAGCACTGTATAATTTACAGAGTTGATTGCAGACAATTTGGAAAAGAATCCATTTTTCTCGGCGACGGAAAATATATTTAAGTACATTGCAGGATATGTGGCCATTGCGACAATGTGTTGAATAATAAAGATATGTAGATCCGTTGTTTTTGGAATAAACGAAGTAAATTGTGCTTTGTTGACAATGTGACAAATAAACTATTTATCTTCCTTAATCTTAGGCGAAACCCCCTTTTTTAATCGAATTTCGCATTCTCCCCCCCCCCCCCTCCCCTTATCCCCTTAAAAAAAAGAAAGAAACAAAAACAGAAACAAAAACAAAACAAAACAAAACAGCTGGAAATAATCTTTCTTTTGCGTCTGTTTATTTGCTAAGTGTACAAGCCTTAAATTAAAATAGACATTTACTATTAAAATATCTAGTGCCCCTTTGAATTCAGCTTCACGTGTAACTACAGCCTCATTTCTTTTGCCATTGCCTTAATTCCCTCGAAGGACTCCATCGCCGTTGGAATAATCTGATTGGCTGGCAGTAGAAAGCCGTAACGTCCTCTGTCTCTTAACTCGAGAGCGAACGAGTACCTGATTTTCAAAGCCCCGTAAGTGTAATCCTTGCTTCCACCGGAATTTTTGTCTGAAAAGAAGACGAAAGATGAAACAAAAACTGTTAAATTAAAACATAACTCAGCCAAACGGAAAGGTAGAGTTTTAAGCGTTAGCCACTGTTATTGTGAAATTCTAGAAAACTCACGCGGATTTCCTGATAAATTATACTGATAGAATTTATAATGTTTAAGGCTTTTTTTGCTTGAATATTTAACCCTCGGACGAACATGCAAAATCAAACTCACACCGTTGTGCAAGGGGTCGAGGGTGGGATGGAACCACCTAGCGTTTTCGTTACGTTGCGATATTTTGTAAAGATGCTATAAGAGTGATAACCATTTGATTATGATTTTGCAAATTTTGACAGAATTACGCTCTCATCACCATCGGTTGTTTCAAACTGGGGGTGGGCAAGGTACGATTGTTTTGATGAGTTTCCTTTTTGTAAGCTTTTAAAGGAGCTACGTCACCAGGATTTTGCTGTTTTAGGTCAATTCTGCGCTAAAATCATTACTTTGAGCCTTTACTAATAAACAAAATGTTTCTGTAAAACTACGAGGAAGACATCGAATGAATTTTATCAGGGAGGGCTAACCATAATAAAATTCTTGATGATTTTTGAAGACGGAGCATCAAAACTTGAAAAAATTGGACAATTTTTTCAAGTTTCAAATCCACGTCTATCCTTGCCATCCTCAGCAACAGGCGACAGGAACAGTTTCAGTACCTTCAAGTAGTCTAGACCATTATTATTGGAATTCAATTCACGAATGCGAAGACACCGTCTTGCTTTTATAAAGTTGCCAAATAGCGTGACACTGCCCCTTTAAGTAGCGCACACAAATTCGATTTTCTGTATGAATTATATTTAACGTCGCTAATGCGAACCCTGACGTCAACCAACCAATCAAAACTAAGCAGAACAGGTAAGGCGTGACCAGTGTCACAACAACAACTTTTAGAGTCTTTTGACTTACAGACTTTTTTTATTAGTTGACAGAATAAAAAGGGAAAGAAAAATTACAATCACAATTAATCAACGGTACTAACACTACACACTACTTGCTGTGCTTAAATTATTAAGTATTTAAGAGAAAATGTTCACCTGCAATTACTTACATGTGCAGTATTACCCGACAGTACATACACATAGCTATACGTAAGATACTATATAATCAATCCGTCTACATGTATATCTTAAAGTATTTTATGATTAGGAAGAGTGTTACACGCTAAGCCATTCCAAAGGATATTTCTGGTTGAGATTTGTTATAAAGTCGATCATTGAAATTTGACTACGCAATAACTTTTTGTTGAATAAATAGTGTTGGGATACAGGAGGGTGAAGTTGAGCTATTTAACGAAATATGATTCTGTATTTTTACAGATGATGACTTACAGATGATGACAGAGGATGGTCCGTATTTGTAATAGGTACCGTAACCAGCCTTTCTTATTGCCCCGGCAGCAATCCTGCTGACCCTCATCTAAAAGTAAAAGACAAAGCATTTTTTCGTGCTGCTATCCTATGCTTGCATATCAGTCACTCTCACATGAACTATAGCTGGACACTTAGACTTGCAAAACGAAGACGTTATTCATTTAAATGTTTTCACTGGAAAGTAATCCATAAAGAGACCCTGATTTTAAGTTGGAAGTAAGAAACTGGGAGCATGTACAACCAATAACTTGTAAACGTCCACATGGTTTTCTCAACGAGAAAAGGGTATTGGTTTCATTCCGTCTCCTCGGATGGGTAAAACTACAGCGCTGGGAAATACTAAATAAATATGATGCCAAAACGTGGGTGACAGGGGAGACAGATCCAATTCATTTCCTTGAGCAGCAGTGTCTAAGAAAATGTATCCTAGAATGGTAGAAGAGGGATGCCCTTCTGGCGGATAATAGTACGATGGTTCTATCTTGGTGAGAAAGTTACGAATTAGATACCTTTGTTTAGTGTGGTTACGTAGTGCATGTAAAAGATAATTGTTGAAGAATAGCATGGTGCACTGGGCACAATTCAAGCATTCCTGTGCTACACAGTTTTGGTGATTTTCCAGAGCTACCATACCTTGATTCGTGAAAATCATAGCACACAATGTTTGGATCAGTAAGAACCGACAATAGACCCTATGCAAAAACAGCTACTAACCTCGTTCGGGATAACAAATTCTCAGAATGTTTGTCTGGAAAACGAGGTTAGTGAGGCTATTTTGAATACGAACTGATGTAACCGAGTTAGGAATGGTATCGAGTATCGGATTACAACATGAATATCGGAGAACATTCATGGAAAAACGTGGATTGAAATCAAGTCGGAGTTCAGGTCGGATGAAAGTCGGATTTATCTCAAGCGAGTTCAGAAAATCGGAGTATAGTTTTCAGAATCTAGTCAAAAAGGAATCTGTATCTGTCGGAGTCATCAATAAAGAGTATGGTCGTTACAACATTTTGGTGCCGAGACCCGGGAACGGGAACAGAGCTGGAATTCAAGTCGACGGATTGAACGAGTTTTGAATCGAAGACGAAGCACAGGTGACAGCGCCCTTCGATCGCCATGTCAGAACTGAAAAAGAAAATATTGGAACGTTCAGGGTTCAGAGTGTACGTAAGGAAAGTGATGAACACGGTCAAAGAATTGCTAGACGATGGCGGAGTCGAAAACAACCGCGCAAAGTTGGAATCGCTCAAGATTAACCTTGAAAAACAACAACGAGAGCTGGAATCACTCGATCAAGAAATTGCGAAATTGTTTGAAGCCGATGCAATCGAGAAGGAAATATTGGAACGATGCGAGTTCGAAGCAGCTCTTCAGGAAATTATTTCCCTCGTTTCTTCACATTTGTCCGTCAAGGAATCCAAGAATTCAGAGGAACAGATGCTAACGCCAGCACCATTATCGCCAACATCGATAATTCAACAAGAAGCTTCACAGAATTCCCCGAAAGCGAATAAAGCAAAGTTGCCGAAGCTCACTCTGCCAAAGTTTGCTGGAGACCCTACAAAGTGGACAACGTTCTGGGATAGTTTTAATTCTGGTATTCATTCGAATGAAGAGCTCAACGAAGTCGACAAATTTCAGTATCTGAAATCTTTGTTGGAAGGTTGCGCGGCCGAAACTATTTCAGGATTACCACTCACAAGCTCAAATTACAAGCATGCGGTCGATCTTCTCAGAAAGCGTTTTGGCAGTAAACAAATTATTATTTCGAAACACATAGAAATGCTGATGCAACTCCCAAAGATAACCGATTCAAGCGATCTGAAACAACTGCGACGACTTTTGGACAAAACGGAGTCGGCCGTTCGAAGTTTACAAGGAATAGACATTTCTATCGACACGTACGGAACATTCCTCACACCAGTGATCATGGCGAAAATCCCACAAGAATTGCGTTTAATTATAAGTCGCGGCATGTCTGACGAATGGGACCTCGATACCTTGATAAAGTCGTTATCAGAAGAGTTGCAAATTCGAGAGAGATGTGCTCTGGGACCAGTGACTGAAAAAGGAAGATCGAAGGAAAAGCAAGAAGTTGGATATTTTCGATATGGTCAGAACAAAAGACCTTCCGCGGGCCCTGCGACGTCATCAACGCTGTTTTCACACAACGAGAGACCTCCGCCAAGCAAGGAAATGTGGTGCACTTTCTGCAATGGCCCTCATCCATCGAATAAATGTGCCGTAGTTACTGAACCAGAAGCTCGGAAGAGAATTCTTCGTCAAAAGGGACGATGTTTTGGTTGTCTGAAAAGTGGTCATGTGAGTCGAGATTGTCAAGCGAGATGTTATCGTTGTGGCGGGAAACATCATGTGTCACTCTGCTGCACGCAAAACTGTTTTCTTCCTCGACAAAGTAGGGGCACAAGCCAGGAACAAACTGTGAGTACAAATTTGTATTTCACTCAAGATGTTAAGAACAAATGTGTCTTGTTGCAAACAGCTCGAGCATGGGTGAGAAATCCTAATGGAATCAATTCTTGTAATGTCAGAATCTTGCTCGATTCATGTTCTCAAAAGTCGTACGTTACCATGCGGTTGAGGAACAAATTGGGTCTACCTTCAATTGGAAATGAAACTGTTCTGATTAAAACGTTTGGGAACAATGAGGCCTCCTTGAAGAAATGTGACATTGTTCAGTTTGCATTAGAATGCCAAGATCAACTAACTGTGTTTGTCAATGCTTATGAGGTTGACTTGATTTGTGGACCCATAACTAATCAAACTGTAGCGGTTGCCCAGCAGAGTTATCCTCATTTACAAGGCTTGCCACTTGCTGATTGTTCTCATGGAGATGAGGAGCTTGAAGTAGACATAATGATTGGAGCTGATTATTACTGGTCTATCGTCCAAAACCATGTGGTACGGGGGGAGCCCCATGGTCCTGTAGCTGTTCGCACAAGGCTGGGTTATGTTTTGAGTGGTCCAGTAAATGTACCAGGTGCAAGTCAACAAACAAGTGTTAATGTGTCTTATACCATGAAGACTGAATCTTGCATTGTTAAGGAACACTTAGACCCAGATGATGTTTCACTGAAAGAGGAACTGGGCAGGTTTTGGGATTATGAAACTCTGGGAATTAAAGGTAAAGAAGAAGAAGACGAATTCTATGAAAATTATCTCAAGAAAGTGCGGTTCAATGGAAACCATTATGAAGTTTCTCTCCCATTCAGAGATGAACACCCTACCATTCCAGATAACTACTTATTGGCACGAAATCGTCTAAGCTCTTCTTTGAAACGATTGAGGTCTAAGCCAGAGTTGTTGCAGCAGTATGACAATGTCATCAAGGAACAGTTGAACTGTGGTGTTATTGAGTTGGTAGATAAGAGTAAGGAGGAGCAAGTTCATCCAGGGACTGTGCATTACATTCCCCACAAGGAAGTGGTAAAGGAAGACAGAACCACTACCAAACTTAGAATAGTTTATGATGCAAGTGCTAAGATCTGTGGTGAACCCAGTTTGAATGACTGTCTTCTGCCTGGACCTGCTTTAACTCCATTGATCTTTGACATTCTGTTGAGATTTCGTCTACACAAAGTTGCACTGATTGGGGATCTGGAGAAAGCTTTCTTGAACGTTGGAGTTACCCCAGAGCAAAGGGATTTCTTAAGGTTCTTATGGGTAGATGATGTCAATTCCTCAAATCCAGAAGTCATTTCATTGAGATTTTCACGTCTTGTATTTGGCCTTGTCTGTTCTCCATTCATTCTGAATGTGACACTAAGGAATCACTTACTCAAGTATGAGAACATTGACCCAGAATTCGTACACAATGTCATCAGATCCTTGTACGTGGATGATTTTGCATCAGGAAAGAGTTCAGTGAAAGATTGTTTTGAACTCTATCGAAAGTTAAAGACACGATTCCAAGAAGGAGGCTTTAACATGAGAAAGTGGGCATCAAATGATCAAGAGCTGAACCAGCTAATCGAGAAAGAGGAGGCTATGCAATTGTCTAGACTTGTACAGTTCTCTGAGATCACCTCTGCATCAACCAGTTTTGACAAGATTGAAGATCATGACTGTTCAAAGGTCACATCAAAGAATGCTACCTGTGAGGAAACCATAATCAAAGTGATGGGAGTTCTATGGGATCGGATAGAAGACAGCCTCAAGTATGACCTCAACAATTTTGCTAAGCAAACTCCGGATGATACTCTAACTAAGCGGAAGCTTTTGAGTACAACAGCGCGCTTCTATGACCCATTAGGTTTGCTCTCACCAGTGGTCTTGCCCTTCAAATGCATGTTTCAAGAGATTTGCCAGCTAAAGATTGGTTGGGACGAGGCTCTGCCAGAAAGCCTTTCTTCGAACTGGAAGGAGTTAACAGAAGACATGAAGAGAATCTCGAGCATAACAATCCCTCGATGCATTCTAGATGGCATAGAGGCTGAGGAAGTCACATCTATTCAGTTGCATGGATTTGCCGATGCAAGCAAGAGTGCGTATGGTGCAAATGTTTACATTCGGGTGTCAACCATTGATGTCTGCTCATCATCTCTGCTGACCTCCAAAACCCGAGTTGCTCCTTTGAAAGGAGATACGATCCCTCGTCTAGAACTGATGGCAGCTCTAACACTGGCGAACTTGATGACTGCAGTGTATGAAGCATTGGTCTGTACTGTCAAGATTGATGCAGTGTACAATTGGATTGATTCCCAAATTGTCTGGTGGTGGATTCAAGGAGAGTCGAAGCAATTCAAGCAGTTTGTGCGGAATCGAGTTAAGAAGATTCGCAGTCTTTGGAGTAAGGAACATTGGATGTACTGCCCCACGGAACTTAACCCAAGTGACATTGCTTCACGAGGTGCTAAGAGTTCAGAAATTGTATCCAATGATCTGTGGTGGAAGGGACCACCATTTCTAGTGAAATTAGAAGATGAGTGGCCAAATGTACCGAACAATGGAATCAGTGTGGGCACAGTTCCAGAAGAGGCTGCAAAGGCACTGAGAAAAGGAAACTCAAGTGAAATTTCAAGTGTATTGAATGTAACTGTTGAAGCCCATCAGTGCATTTCTGAAGTTATCCAGGCTGACAGGTTCAGCAGCATCAGCAAACTTATCAGAGTAACCGCCCTTGTCCTGAAGTTCATTAAAAGAATCAAAAGAAGTCCACGAATACTTCCTGACATCACTGTGGAGGAGACTAATGTTGTTAAAAACCTCTGGTACAAGCATGTCCAGACCAAACTGGAAGAAAGTGAGAAATCTAGTTCAACCTGGGAACAGTTAGGAGTTTTCAAAGATGAAGATGGAGTGTTACGCTGCAAGGGAAGAATCCATAACTCCTCACTACCTTATTCAGCAAAATTTCCTGTCTTGCTTCCAAGAAAACAGCATTTTACGAAGCTGGTAATCAAGCAGTCTCATGAGAACGTGAATCACAATGGAGTTGGAGAGACTCTCGCCGAAATCCGAGCTCAGTTCTGGATAATCAAAGGGAGGCAGGCTGTTAAAGACATGCTTTCCAAGTGCGTAACATGCAAGAAAATACAAGGAAGAGCCTACAGCTCTCCACCTACTCCACCTCTACCTTCATTTCGGGTATCAGATGATCTGGCGTTTTC